>BOPM01000690.1:146901-191972 GCA_022179025.1 Porites australiensis | reverse complement strand
TTATTGTAGCGTCAGTTGTCAAAAGCTCCACTGGCAAACACACAAGAAGTTTTGCAAGAAGTTGGCGAAAGATTACGAGAAGCAACTTGTCGCTAAGCTTGAGGCAGAAAAACTTCAAGAAATGGATAAAACTGAAAAAGATAAAGCGGTTGAGGTTAATGGTGAAAATAAATGCGTGTTAAATGGAAAAGACGACCAGTCTATGAACTGTCAAAAGACAGCAACTAAAGATGAAGATACAACGACAGCTCAACTTCACGATGATAACAGAGAGATCAAGCATGAGCCCACGGGCACATAATCAAGTGTTGTTGGCATAATAGTTTCTGTCTTATTAATAAGGTGATAATTTATTTCGTTTATCGGCTTATCCGTTACAGCGTATGTAATTATTGCGCCAATGAGCTTGATCTTATTTCCAGTCCCGTTTTAATAACTTCACATATCAATTTCATCTTAAATCCAGCGTTTGCTGCAAACGACAACAATTTATATTAACTATACGGTTCTTCTTTTTTGAAAAGAAAATCGCATGTGAATAAAGTCATAGTCAAAGACTTCTTGTGACTGCGAATTTTTGTTTCTGTGTTCGTTTGCTTGTTCAGGCCCGCTATTTTCTTCGGGTGTTCATTCCTTTTTGTTAATACTCAAGTAATTTGCCCTTGAGTTTATTGCCATAAATACCTCGTAACTGTTATGTTAAGGCGTAATTTTAAATTGGACTTTTTAAACTCTTCGGCCGTGATTTTAAGCAAGTTCTTTAGCAAATCGTCTCTGTAAGTGTGAAGGTACTTAACAATACAAATTTGGTAGCGTCAAGGCGTATTAAAAGATAAAAAGGCTCACTTCCGGTTGACGTGCGTCGATCAAAAACGTCACTGCTTAACTCCCTCCGTCTCGTGGTTTACAGTTAATGTTGCGCCGAGGTTGTCTTAACCGCTTTGTTTTACCTGTAATGTCCCCGTTATTATTAAGTCTCTCGGGTTTCTCTGGTTTACAACTTGTTTGTTGATCTAGTTGTACCATTTTTCTTATATACATGTAATAGCTCTGAAGGAGGGTTTTACGTTAACACAGGGCTACAGCAATCCGAAAAGTAACAGGTCACGAGACCTAGTGCTACAGGTGTGGCTTCAGTACGTGTATTCAAATCAGGTTAGACCATAGCGGCACGTCTTTAGGACCCTTATTATGTATACATGCTAAGCAGGCACTATGGAACAGCTCGGTAGTGAAACCGATCAGCTATCAGCCATCATTGAATTAATGTCCATCGGATATTAAGTTAATACTAGTCAGTACGTGAGGCCAGTCAGTACATAAGTAAACTATCATGGCCGTTGTACAAGCGAAGTACTGGAAGAAAATAATTACTCATTGAAATTGTCTTTGCACATGAGTAAAGTCCGGAGGCAAAGATTGCTTCGTGAATGCAGCAGTGAGCGCATTTTAGTTGCAGATAGAGGTCAGAAATACAAGGCATTGTGACCTAACGTTGTGGAAAAAACTTTTAATCTTAAAAGAAACAGATGAGGAAACATTGCTAAATACCGTAAAATTCCGAAAATAAGCCCCTCCATGTATAAGACCCCCAAACTCTCCGTTGAATCGCCCCTCCAAATGTAACTCTCCTGGGGGGCTTGTACTTGGAAATTGCCCTCAAATGCAAATTAAAAGAAAGAAAAACGGTAAATTTCGTTCCAAGAATAAAGCTAGCCCAGTCGATTTTTAAACGCAAATTTCCCTCCGTACATAAGCCTCTCAAAAGGGGCCTTTGAAAAATATAGGCCCGAGGCTTATTTTCGGAATTTTATGGTATACCTTTTGGTAAACGATTTGAAGTGCAAAGCGCTACTTTTTACTATGAAAAGATTAATAGACAAAAAGAACAACATTTAGTGGAAAATTTAACTGTATTAGTTGGTAATCCGTTGCTGCAGAACCATTGACTACCGCATTGTACCTCATTTTTTTCCTTCTCTTCTTGCTTCTTCTCGATAACCGTTCCATTCGTCTAAAATATTCGGGTTTTCTCCGAGCTCACTTACAACTTAGATTGTTTTTTGTGAAAATGTCGGTATGAAGAAAAAACGTTCCCTAGACTCTTCGATGAAAATACGGCTGCTTCATACCCTCGAACTTTACAACACCTCCGCCCTCCCCCCCGCACCCCTAGTCATGACCAATAAGAGTAGTTAACGGTTTCGAGTGAGACGAAAAAGTCAACTTTCCAAGGTTCCCCTAAGAAATCCGAAAGGATAAATAGATTTTAGGGACGCTCCCCAAAAAACGAACATAAAGGCTTCTAAAGCATAAAGAAAATCAAATAAGATACCTCTGACGTAGTTGGAAGTATCCGGTCTTTCGGTGCCCCGGCCGGCGTCTCTAACTACTAGCACACCGCATCTTTACAGTTTCCATTTTTTAGGAGAAATGGCTATCTTGCTATCCTTCTTCGCGAGATTTTCGTACAGTCCTGGAAGGTTTTTAGGTCATGTCGCTCATTGTTTTTCTTAAATGCTTACTAAACAGGAGCAAATTTCTTTGGTTACCCTAAGGTATCGCGGTGCTCTTTGTAGTCGAATAGGAGGGTTAAACTAACGATAGCCAAATCCCTTTTTTGTTCCCTCGATCTTTTGTGTGGCCAAATCACATCTTTATGCTTTTAAATTACTCTATACCTAACTGTTAGAAGTTTTAGAGAATTATGAAATGACAAAATCAGTCCGGATTCACCGAACGAAGTAGCTGACGCTATGGTTTGTCGAAAATGCGAATTTCGAGTCCTCGCGTTGGAGCGTAATGGCCACCCTCCCTTTTAGAGAAAAGTGCTAAAAGCGTTTGTTCAGGACATGTGCAAGTGTCCGTTTAGCATGAACATCATCCGTGTTATCACAGACCCCTTCTTTTCTTCTTCGCCCATTTCTTTCTTCAAAAATCTCTCGTTGATCAAACCGATTATGTTCTCGGCATGATTCTTGGTTGAAATGAGAAGACAAAGCTTTATATATGTTTTTGAGTTCAAAGCACATCATGTATCATGCTCTCGATTTAATATTTCCCTCATTTCTTGCTGATTGTTTGTGTTTCACTGAATTCTGACTGACTCATTCCCCATTTCATTGCGAAACTCATTTCGACTACCTGAATGATATCCGATGCCAGTCTGATGGTGAGCTAGGGGCGGGTGGTAATAAACTGTCCTCGGTGCTCCTCTCGTTTTGATGTGGTTTTTGTTTCTGTGAGTTAAATGACCCATCCCTTGCCTCCATTTCCTGGTAGAGCTCTCGTCTGGACAAATTGGACCGACAACTCCCATTGCAACCATGCTGTCCTAAATGAGTAGACACTGACAGTTGGTGACTTGGCGATGGGACACTACACAGTAATTTTTAGTTATTATAACTCCAAAAATGGAGTAAAAATTTTAGGTACAGGATAACTTCTTTTTGGGGGTTACTTTAAGTCCTAATTTAATTCCAAATGTGGGGTTATTTTTACCCCTTGGATGGGTTGTTTTTACTCTTTTTGGAGTTACTTTAACTGTGAAAGTGGAGCAAGAAAATTTTAGGTACGGGATAACTCCTTTTTTGGGGTTATTTTACTCTCAATATCGGGGGTCATTTTTAATCCTGAAAAGAGTTCTTTAAACTCCGTTTTTGGAGTAAAAATAACTCCACTGTAAGGAGTTAAATTGACCCCACTGGAGGAATTATTATAACTCCTTGAAAATTGCTGTGTAGCTATATTCTTAAAGAACGTCGCCTCCGACTGAGTTGCTCTTTTCTGCGCAATAATTGGCCCATTAACTACTGCTATTTCTTGGCCAATCCGTGGTCACCTACACTGACGATCTCCTCCGCTATACATTTTTGGCAGCTGAGTTGATCCCATTTGCTCATAAACTTGACGATTGTTCATTTTTTGCTGCTGTACAGTTTCCCCGTCCGTATTGGCTATTAACCCTCGAGTCACTCTCTCTCCCGAGTAGCCTCTCTTTGACCAAATTTCGTTACCTTCGACTAGGGACTGCTAGATAGAATGCAAAAATATCATGCCAGTCTGATTCTGATCATAAGCGGAGCTGCTGCTGCTCAGTAGATGTCGCCGATGTGGTACATCCCTATGTAAACTGCCATGACGGAACACTGCTGCTATTTGGCAATGACATAGTCTCTTGGCGAGCATTGCGCCGACATCTCATGCCAGACTGCTGGTTCACACCTGAAGACAACAAAAATGGTTGCTGCGGTGTTAGAAGCGGGTCAAAAAATGTGTTCTCGTCCTTCAGCTGCTCCAGATTTTTCCTCGTTTCTGCCACTAGTAGTCCGTCAGCTGCCTAGTGTTTACTCTCAGGCATTTCCTCATCAGTTATAATATTTTGTGGCCTTCTCGTTTTCGGCTGCCTGTATAATGATGAAGTTTCGTTGTTTGCTCTGGCCAATTAAGTGTCTGGCGTGGATGTGTTGTGCTCAGAGTTGGCTATTATACAGCCCGTCCTCTCAGAATCATATGGATAGAAGTCATTTGGCCCTCCTTCGTGGCAAAGGTTTCTACTGTTTGGCGCTACTATTTTAACATGATGATGTCCCAAACGAAGGCCGACTTCAGTAGAAGGCCAGAGTACATCAGCCAAAGATAGCTAGGGAAAGAAACTGCTTGCAAACGGAAACAATGACGACCTGTGTTGAGACTGACGAGTGCTTGCTGATGCATTTGCCTTACAACCAATTTGTCTGACTTGGGTGGATTTTTGAACTTCGGAGTTGGCTGGCAAGGAATGCTTGTCATCTCGTGTTGCATAACTGTCTCTCAAATTGTGGAGGGTTTTGACTTGACAAACCTAACCTTTGATTTAGTTAAAAGGATCACGCTACAATGAACGGATGTTTGATCAGGCTCGCTGGGGTGGAAGGATGCAATTCCATTACAAAACGAGGACCTAAACGGTCATTCCCTTTGCACAGGCAATGCAGATGCTGTCCTTTTTTTTTCTTCTTAAAAAAACACAGCTCTTCTTCAAAATGTTCTGAGCTCTGTTGTCTCTACTAATTCTCCGACAGGTCTTGTATAGACAGTTACCCTTTTCTTCTTCTCATCACCACTGTTTTCTAATGGAAAAGCAAATAAATATTCTTCGTGGTGCTACCGAAAGTACTGAATGTTGTTTTTGTAGCACTTGTTAAAAACTACTGGGATTATTTCATACGTAAAATGTATTAATGGTTGCCATGGATTACTTCGTTAAATATTCTTCTCTTGGTGCTACTCAACTTTGGTTTTGAAGCCTCAACTGTATTATTGTCACATACTGCCGTGACAACAAAGCAACCACGTTTTCCCTTTTGTAGATATTCGTGTCAGCAACACCGACCCAAACCTTACCGTCACAACCATTTACCACAAGAAAAAAAAGAAAGAAAAAGGAAAGAAAATAAAAAGAGATTGACCCACAAAATATAGGAATATTCAAAACCCTCGGGTAAGTTGTATAATTTTTAACGACGAGAAAGAGGTTAATGCTAACGTTTGTCGTACAGCTAAGTCACTCTCGAGAATTGTCGCTGACATTTACTGTAGAACCTCTTAGCTTCCCTTTAAATGGCAGTTGAGGGTAGTAAAACACAACCGCTTAAAGGGGTCTAACTCCAAGGAAACACCTTCTATTATGAGATCCCTTACTTTTACCACTTCTAAGCAATACTACTACTACTACTACTACTACTACTACTACTAATAATAATAATAATAGTAATAATAATAATAATTAATAATAATAATAATAACAATCTTTCAAAATATCATAAGGAAAGAATTTAGGAAGATCAATAACTACTGAGAACTAAGAATAGAAATTGCTAGAGTATGAAACATATGGATTGGTGCCCTTGGCTCCATGGCCATTCCTAGGAATTTGTATCGCCACCTTGAATGTCTCGGGATTAAAGTGCATGACTGGACGTTGCAGAGATGAGCACTGCTTGGTACAGCTAATATCCTGCGAAAGGTGCTTTCTGTCTGAGGTCATTGACTTGATCGAAAGGACAATTTAAGACAAGAGCTCCAGTACCAACGTTTACTATGAGAAATAAATGATCATAATAACAACAACAATCTTTGTACAAGGTGCTCAGATTGATATTCAGTGACTATCAGGCCCTGTAAAAACTGGTAAAAGCAGGGACCGCGGAGGGGGAGGGGCTGGTACGGCTATAGCCCTACCACTTTTTTGCTGGGATTTATTTTCTAGGGCTCTAGTTGACATGGAAAAAATTACCCGTGGAATTATTGGACTCTTCCCTAAAAGATGGACGGTTAGAACCAAATGTTTTCGACGAATTCTTGAGAACTATGCAGTTCTTATGGAAGAGTGGGACGTTTGCTTGTCCGAACGATTACAACCCGATGTGCGTGTAAGGATAATAGGATGTAAGACCTAAATGGAAAGATTTGACTTTTTCTTTGGCTTGCATCTTGGAGGGCGGCTTCATTCCCACACCAATAATCAATAATCTATCTGAGGATCTTCAGGGTACTGACTGGAGGTTGGTGCTGGTGCACCAAGCTACCCCCAAACTGCCAAAGATCACTTTAAAAGGGTCTATTATGAGGCTATTGATCTTATCGTCAGTGCTATCCATCAGGAAAGCTTCAGCTCCTACGCCCAGATGGAGACCCTCTTGGTTAAAGCTGGTAATGGTGACCACTATGAGGCAGAGTTCAAGTTTCTTGAAGCATCATACAGAGAAGATGTTGATACAGGGGCGCTACCTGGGCATGCAACTGAGTATTTTGGAAGTTGTGTTATAGGAGAAGATGGCTGTCAGTGTGTTTTGACGAAACCTGTTGGCGGTGTCAAAGTTTCCAGAACCAGAAAAGAAGCTAAATTCAGAAAGCCCAAACTATCTGTAAGCTGCCTGCTGTAAATCCTGCAACCAGCACTGCTGACGAGCGTTCATTCTCATCTGCACGGCGTCTGAAGACGTGGCTTCCATCCAGGATGGGTGACCTAGCAGCGTTGAATGGTCACAAGCGGAGAACAGACATTGTCTCTATAGCTACACAGGAGTTTGTTCCCGCAGTAAGAATCACAAGAGAAGCTTCGGCACTTAAGAGGTTTATTCAACATATTGCCTATATTGGACAGTATAAATGGCGAAACACCGCCAGATTTTTTAGCCCTACCACCTTAAAATGGTCTCCGCGGTCCCTGGGTAATAAGCAAAGGTTACGGAGTGCGGGCGACAACGATCGAAGGTCAAAACGCTTTGCTCTAGCGCTGTGCTTTGCTTAAGTTTCACGTGCGAGTGACTGTTGGTCAAAACACACGTGATCAGATTACGAGTGATAGAAGGTCCAAACGCGCGTGATCAAAGTGTGTTCTATGCATTCCACACATTCTTAGAGGAAGTCCAAGCGAAAGCTTGCCACATTGCCACATAGATGCGACGCTCGCGTAATTTGGGGATTAGGTTTAACTTGAGGATTAGAATTGCAGGCTCCTCTCGCCGCTAGCAGTAAGAGAAGACTAAATAGAATAGAATAGTACAGACTGGGCTTTATTGAATCACTTTACAGAATAAACTGAATTGTGTAACTTTACAATCTAAAAATATCTTATGCTAAGAAAGAGGAGAAATAAAATACATTACTAATCACTACGTTATAATTAAAACTCTTAAAATGTAAACTGCAAGTCATGAATACATTGCCATAGAGCTACTCTTGTTGATAAACGTGTCCACAAATCTCCTTGTTTTAGTTTTGTGTAGGTCGAGAATCTTCTGTCTTCTTAAATTATAACTTGGCCTGTTGAACATTTTAGGTATCAAACCGTAAATTGCATTGACTGCATTGTTAAAAGCTGATTGGTTATTTGTTCTCGATGGACTCTCATGCAGTCCATGCCAGCGAGACTTATAACAGTCAGACGCAATAGCTGAGTGATAAAAGAATAAAAAGTTAAGAACTAAAAGCTAACACCTGAACTAGTAAAAGCTACCGGCTTAAAATTGATTAAACGCTTGGCAAACCTTTTCGGATATTAAAGTACTATGGCTGCAATCACTACCTTAAAAACTAAGAATTTGTTCAGCCTGAACTCTTCCCCAACTCTCTACAAGGCGGACACCTCTTTACCGAAGATCCTTTCATTCGTATTTTTGGACTTTCTTTAAGGCGGACGCCTCCGTCACTAAAACGGACACTTGGTCTGACTGGTCATAATGGGGTCCGTCTTAGACAGGGTACGACTGCAGTTCACTCCTCTCTCTTAGACAAGTTACAGTTACCGCGTGTAAATACTTCATCTCAATCTCATGGCAAAACTCCTTTAAATTTCTTGCGCTCAAATTATGGAACATGTCAAACCATGACTTAAGAACTACCGCAAGCATAACCTACTTTAGAAATAACTGCATGGACTTTGTAAACTAGCTTGATTGATTACTCTTAATTTATACTTGATTGTATTTAACAAATAATTTTACCAGCCTGTATAAATTTACTTAATTTCTTTTTTTTTCCCTTTTTTTTATTAGAGTGTACTTATATCTTCATTGTATTTACTTCTCGGAGATATTAGCGATTATGCGAGCTAAAATAAAGTCTACTACTACCACTACGACTACCACTACCAGTACTACTACTATTACTACTAGACAGCAATCATTTCGCGTAGTTTGTTTTATTTCATTGTGGTGTTACTGAGGAGGAGGGTGTATGACGGCCACAGTCATGGGAATTGCATTGCCATCCTGGTCACCGATGTCTTCACCTCCTGTATGGAGACCAAGACAAAAAAATTGGGAAAGTAACTTCATTAATACTCTAATTACACTCATTCAGTCCACAATTCGAGGACCGTTTAAACAAACGTCACAATATTTTACAAAAAAAAGGGAAAGGAAAAGAAACCAAGAAAATAAATAGGACAGCCATGAGGAACTTATATTATAGAAGGAAAAGCCAGTGTAAATTAAAAGCGAGATCTGACCCAGTCTTAAGGAAATTGATTCGTTCTTGTCGCCATCTTAGGGCTGATCAAACGTCGAACTTTTCATGATCGTCTGTTAGGTCGGACGTCGAACTTACGACGCGTTGAACTAATCAACTGAATCAGACCAAAAGGCAATTTTAGCCGACCGAGGCTAAATGCATTCTCATACAAATTTTTAATTTATGGTTCAGTTCGTTGCGTGTGAAGATCGACGTTTGTCCCGGAGACGATCTTCAGACAGATAGAACATGTTGGACATTCAGACGATTTCAACTGAGTGTCAGAGCCAGCTTCCCCCGCTTTTGCGTCTCCTCTCACGTGCCTCTCTCCGCGTCTACTTTCCACGATATCCCCCAAATGGAGAATTTGCTCGCAGGCTAACTGAGCCTAGGCCAAACGTCGAACAAACGTCAAACTTCGCGAGTTAAGTTAATGAAAATTAAAAGTTCGACGTCTGGTTCAGTTGAGTTCGTCTGAATGAGTTTGGATCGTCCAACACGTTCTATCCGTCTGGGCCGAGTTGTTCAAAGCTGGGTTAAGATAACCCAGAGTCAGTGCGAGATTTGAATTCAGATTTGAAAGCTTAAAAAGCACTTCAGTCTTGTTCCACAAGTTGATGATTGGAAGCTCTAAAAATAATGGAGAAAATTATCCGAGGAAATGCTTTTAAACACAACAAAAAGAAACCCGAGTTGAGCGCTGATCGGCCTTTGAACAACCGGGGCCTGAAGATCGTCTCCGGGACAAACGCCTGCTGTCGATCTTCAAATGTGAGGAATAAATTAATAAATTCAAAAAATGTATGATAATGTATATTTAGCCTCGTTCGGGTGAAAAATTATTACTGATCTGATTCAGATGATTGGTTCGACGCGTCCTAAGTTTGAGGTCTGACCCAACAGACGATCGTAAGTTAATATAGGTCGACCCAAATTAGGGCTTGGTTCTTCTCATGCCGAAAGTTGGACGTTTGGCCCAGGTTCAGAAACTAATAAAAGTAACTATTTGAGAATCCAATATCATTAAATTTTTGTAAATCTTTGCCCTTTAAATCTAAATCTGGCTAATCTGGGAAATTTGACTACCCTGACTACCCCACAAGACTGCATCGAATAGCTTAAAATGCACTTAAGGACGTTTGGATTTTGGGATGTTAGCAACAAATGATAGCAGCAAGGTCATTGATTCCTGAACGCTAAGCAGCGTTCTGAATTTTCTAACTAGGAAACTTCAATTTATCAAGTCGGAGTCTTTGGCTTGGATTCACCAAGCTTTCGTTCTCCAATTTTCTTACAAAAAATCAATTTTTGTGGAATATAGTAAAGAAGGATTCGCATCTTCTTGAATCCGGTCCCTGAACACTAGGATTGATTTAGTTGAACAACATTTGCAATTGGAATTCATTACTAAACAAATGCTCTGAACTGATAGTCAGTCAATCGAAAATAAAACTATTGGTAGTAAGGAATACATGCATGATTTGCACGAGACTTTTCGCCAAAATGTTGTCGGTTGCTTTTCACCAGAATCATTCGCGATTTTATTTGAATAAGCTACTTGCCTTGGTTGTCATTACCGGAGATTGTAACACCTGTAGACCTGGTTTTGGAGATCACAGCATTAAAAATGCGACGAAGCCAACCTTTTATGGCGCTTCTCACCTAGAAAATTAGGAGTTCAAGCTGTTGTAAATAAGTAGCTGTTACAACAGTTGTCAGCGGTTTTCACACGGGATTGAGGCAAAAGGTCAGTGAACACATCATAAATATGTTTGTATTCGTTTGCATGCGTTTTTAAAAACCTGATATTATTTGACTGCATGTTCAACTGTAATGACAACTATTACAAATAAATTACCAATGCAGGACCTTGTGTGAATTTTGTTCTAAGCTAGACGCATTCTCTCTTTGTTCATGAATCAGTCTGTTAATCAAATGAAAATTGGTGAAACAAGTGCAAGTGCAAAACTGGAGTCCCTCGCGATCGGTATAAATAAATAAATAACGATTTGCAGGTAGCACATCCACATAGTGGTTCTTCGTCTACCTGATTCCTGGTCGAATTGGAATTTGGAAATGTTGGTTTTTTGAGGAGAGGGGAAAACCGGAGTACCCAGAGAAAAACCTCTCGGAGCAAGGGAGAGAACCAACAACAAACTCAACCCACATATGACGTCGACGCCGGGATTTGAACCCGGGCCACATTGGTGGGAGGTGAGTGCTCTCACCACTGCGCCACCCGTGCTCCCCGGGGTATTTGACCAAAATATGCAACAGCCCATTGTTAACATCGCGGAATCGATTAGTTTATGTCCTCAGCTCCGGTAAATATGGGATGATGAGGTTTGGGCGTAAGAGGGCAATGGTAGACAGCATAGCCCTGTACTAGTCACCATCCACTGCAGTCAAACGTTTTTGTGATTATTCACTGGGGTTTCATTTAACATTAAGTGGAAACATGTAAGGGCAAGGGTGCAGAAAATAATCAGTTAATGAAAGCATCTTTTTCTTAAAATATTGAACATGATGGCTAATGGCGCCAACGATCATTTCAGAGAGTTTTCAGACAGTTAAAACCTTTTTTCAGAAAATTTTCATCCCCCGTATCTTTCCCTGGTTAAGACCTCTGTGCTAAGTGTGTGCTTTTACTCCTAAGATCTGCCCACCACAAAGAGCTACATTCCCAGTCAACTGTTTCAACTGTTGAAACGCTTGCCGATTTCTTCGCCTCCTCCCCTTAACAATGACGGAAGGAGAGGGAAGCGATACATGTACACGTATTTGTCAAACCTCTTAGTTTTTCTTGTGTTTTACCGGACTGTTTCAACAAATCATGACCGGGAATTGCAGACCTTTTTTTACATGCATGTAACTATATTTCGTTTCAAAAGATAAATGATATAAATAAGTCAACGATCGGGCGGACACAGCTCAAAATTTGATTTTGCTTACATTTCGTACATTAGTACGCCCAAGTACTACCCATGTGAAATAAAGGTTTGTTTGCTGAATATGGCGTTTCAAAGAAATTTAATTTTAACTGTAAACGGTATTTTTAGTCGTAATCACCTGGAAAATTGCCAACAGTCACAAAGTTACTGAGTCATTTCAGCAGTCGATCGATTTAAAGTATCTTTACGGATATCCAGTTAAACTAAAGCTATTTCAGTCCACTGATTCCAAAAACAGCTCGCTTGCGCTGCTCGCAAAAAATACATGACGAAGACATGAAGAATACATGACGAAGCACACATCCTTTCTACATTTGGTTGAATTTGGTGAAAACATGTCAGAAATACCCGCGATATGCAACGAATCTCGCCAGGAAACCTTTTCGTCTTCTTTAAAAGAAGGTTTAACTTTCTGCAATTTTATTTGTCTGGGATCTTTAGTAATTTTTTCGCAAATACTTCCTAAAGTGAGGACAATTTCGCTTCCGCCATATTGGGATGACCTACATTACCGAGACAGGAGAAACAGAAGTCACCGCTACGGAATGGACCGTCACATATTTTTACACTGCTTATCACTAAAAAATCAAATTTTTATATATTAGATTAGCCAAATAATAAAACCCAATGTAACTACAATCGAGTCAGCAAAGAATAACGTTTGACATTAACTTTGCACTGACAGGACAGCAGTTCCGCGTTTTTATAAGGCGGGATTAGCCAGGGACCGCGGTTCTTATTTTGAATTGGTGGGGCTAACCCACACGTAGCAGGAGCTTAAAGAGCGCTGAAGGCGGTCCAAGGGCATGTTCCCCTGGAAAATTTTGAGATTGATCACAGCTCTGCAGTCTCTAAAAGCTATAGTTGTAATTAGGTAAAACAATGGATAAAAGCTTAGCGTTTCTTAGCTTGACTGCTGCAATAGAGATAGGTATGATCTATATGCGTCTTTTCTAGTCGGGTTTTAGCATTACACCGATCACACTCGAGCAAAAGAGCACTCCTTAACGACCTGCGTAATACGACCTGTAAGTGGCTTTTTCCTTTTCCCCGTGACCTCATTTACGTTTAAGCCAATACCTTCACAAATGACCCTCAGCATAGCAACCGGTAAAATAGATAAGTTTTTTGTATGAACCAAATTGCAAATGTTACGCGAAAGGGCGACAATCGGGTGACGTAAAACAATTTCTTCTTCTACAATTGCCTGTAGGTGCAAATGTAGGGCATCTGCCTCGACTGCACTCGGATACTCTTCGTCTTCACTTTTACGTTCTTCGTTCTCGGTGTCACTGACGTTTTCCGTATCTTCGTCCCGTCTTGAGAAGAAACCTGCCACCTGCTGGGCGATAGGACATCTTTTTCACTGAATAGACGAGCACTCGTGTCATCCCTGACTCTTCGCATTTCTTGCGATACCTGTTGTGGGTCTGCCTTTTTACCACACTCCTTCCCGATAAGAAACTGGTCTGTCGGGAACTTTCTTTGTCCTTCTGTAAACTGAGTTCTACTCCCTGTTTTTTTAAGAGACCATCCCATCTCAAGCGGGGAAAGTAGTTCTACTACTATGCGTTCTGATGCCGTATATAAACCAACAGAGTATTTTCTCCTGGCCCTGTCCTGAATTGGTGTTCCTTTTCAAACACTCGCTTGTCTGAATACATGGGCCCATCTTCTGGAAGGCTAAAAAGGCCGCTTACCTCCTCTTTCTCTTGGAAAACTAAATTGCTCGGACATAAATTTTTGCAGGACTTCTTTTCTGGGATTAATTTTTCAAAAGCCTAACTAAGAACGTGTATCAGGAGGCTCCTGAACTTCGAACGTATCAGAAAAGATGCCACAGATTTGAATGTCTTTCCATGGTGCCAGCTTTCCGGTCCCGACGTTATAAGCCTTCGTTGTAATACCATCAAATTAAATTCTGGAAAAAACTGGAAGTTGTTAAGCGCACTAATTCCGTCCCATTTGATCACAGTCTTCGCAGCAGGTACTTCGGAAAGCTTCACATACTTGATAATAACACCAGGAATTCCTCAATTTGATTCCATGGCTGCTTTCATCTGTGCAGCGTTGTTCAGATCGTGCCCCTCGTTCAAGTAGACATCGTCACATTGCCTGGCGGTCGGCTTCTCCCTTACCCACTTGTGGTTCTGAAAAGTTGAACCTCTAAACCTTGACATCAGAAAGACTGTTTAGTCTGCTTCCTACAAATGTTGAGCCAGAATGATAACATCGTGCGTTGTCCTGTTTGCAAACACTTTTTGCAGTTACCGCCGATGCTTCTTTAGCGTCTCAATAACATCTTGTAAAATGGCAGTTTCTGAAACGCTGTCCTGAGGGCAGCTCTAAAACAGGTGGACAAAAGTGAGCTTCTCAAGCGGGGCATTTGCTTCTGATCTTGTAAAAGCCACTGTGATGTGCCAAGTAATGCTAGGTTTAGCAAACCAGTCGCACTGTGATTCGCGAACAATAGTTAGTGTGGCATAATAAATTAAAGCCTCATATAATCGTAGAAGAGTATCTTTAGAGATGAGTTTACGAAATCTTAACATCACATTAAACAGACTATTTATCTTTTTACAAATAGCTGATATATAATTATCGAAACACAGCGGCTATTGTCAATATTTGTTCCAAATATATCCAAAGAATCTTTCAATGGAAAAGAGAAGGAGTGGCCTATTCTTCCCAAGACGATAGCCTGATGTTTTGTCTAATTTACAATCACTCTATTGCTGCGATACCACTCGTTTGCAACTCTCACTTCACGACAAATACAGTCCTCTAGGGCTACTGGGTCAACATTAGAAGAGTATAACTGATGATCATCGGCATATGCATGTAGTTTACATTGTGTTACCCAGTAAAACAAGTCGTTGTTGAAAGTAAGTGTTTGTTTCGTTTCCTTCTCTCAGGCTTGTGACTTTGCTTGATATGCTATCTTGTCTGCTATATTGCTAAGATCTTCTATTGCTTTAGTGTCTTGTGTTAAGAAGTTATCGAAGCCCTGTAGAGACGTGTGCACTGATGGGCAGCATACTTCTAGTACCCAGAGATGTGTCCGCATCCTCATCGGAGTAAAATTGGTCTCAGCGAAAAACTGAAAATTCTGCTGTGTTATACGTCCTAGTATTAACATCAGTACGACATTAGGTGTTTATTTCGCCAAATGCCGTGTCTTGCACAATATGGGGACTTGTAATAAAGTCGAGAATGATCAAGTGATATCAGTAGGTCCGATCGTACCTATTCCCATGTAATAACAGCCTATGGTACCGCGTGATGTTAAATCTATAAAGATCACCCCGGGAATGTAATGCGTCAGTTTATCTGCAGTGATGCACAGAATTTGTCTTCTCGTGCTCCAGGGATTAAATAATTTTCGGCTAAGCCTTGTAAAATTTCTTCTTCGGCTTGTGTTATCTCAGATAGTAAGTTTTCACCTAATGTGGTCAATAAATTATCACTTTGTCCTGGAACAATTACTTTAAGGACCTCTCGAACACTTTGTAATTTGCTTTTTTAGCCCGGCTTGCCCGCTTTATCGGGCTGGCTCGGCTAATGCTGTGTCCTTATAAAATTTTTGTAGTATTTATATCAGAAGGCAGGTTGACGAGATCTTGGTTGGTCGAGCTCAGTCCGGTAAAGCGGGTCAGCCAGACTGACCTGGCTCACCATATATAAACAGGCCCTGCTTCTGCTGATTTAAGGACGACAGAGAGGGAGAGACCCCCTAGTTAAACGTATTATATGAGGTCATAATTTATTAACAGTCAGTTACTCCTTCACGTATTACAAACGAAGAAAGATTATATTTACCTGAGCCAGTGGCTTCCAATATGAATTTCGACGCAACCAAGGTACAACCCCGCTCGGCATTTTTCTTGGATTCTTCACTATGTCAAGAGAGATTTCCTGGAACACGCATACCCGCTTAAGCCTTCGCCACCCAATACCTAAGCTTACGCGGCGGCAACGGGCAGATAGTCATGTCGGGACTATTTTCTGGCGTTTGAAAGCAGGCACTTCCGACCTGGCTAGAATAAGTTCAATTTTTGTTTCGCAACCACTGAATTGAAGCTGTTTTTTTATGACTCGATATATTCTTGGAGTACGATACTAGTGGTACAACTTTTCGTAACGTAGTATTTGACTTTGGGTCAGGCCTGCATTCAGAAAGTACACGCCATCGCTCAATATAGTGAGTGTACGTTTAAGTTTAACGATTGGCTCGCCACTATTACGGTGAAAATTAGTTTTTTGCGGGGAGACTGAAAAAATGACACCACAAGACTGGTTGCAAATTGTGCCAAATTAATTCAATTATCAAGCAGCTGCAAATGTAAATATATATCTTTGATGCATCTTGTTGATGCCGTTCTCCATCCCAACCCCCATTTTAAATCACTTTATGCAAATCTAAATCTAAGTTTTCCCTTGCCTAGTCCCGAGGCCTCATTATTCCGCGCGGCCAAAGTGTTTCAGGTCACGTGGTCCAAGCGAAGTGAATTGACCGAAAGGGACTGGGAAAACGCCGTACAGGGACTAGCCAACGTTTTCTCAGTTAGGAAGGCATCCTTTGACAGAACCTTTATTGTTTAGATTAAATCCTGTGTTGACAATCGTAAAGTCTGGATACACTATTTGCACAGGTATTCTACATTTGCATAATATAGTGGGATCGTGCAGTCCAAAATTAAGATTTCGTGAATTGTTTTCCTCCATATTGTTAAACCCAAAGGAAACAAAATATATAGCCGAGGATTTCATTGCGTGCAGAACTTGCTCACTCGTTATTCGACGTTATAGCGGAGCTCCACGTGCGGCGCGAAGTGCCGCGTGTGGTCGGAGCCCCATAGCTAAGGTAATCTACCCATCCCAGAAAATTTGGTAATCACGTGACCGTACACCGAAGGAAGAACGACCGTCCGTCCGCACCACAGGAGAACCAATGTTTACTCTAACACTTTCTAGCCAGTTTGGGAGCCCAGGAGAAAGCTAATTGCACATCAATGTTGTGATCAATTGACAGCTGTCAACACAGGGTATCCGCTGACCAGTATCACCTGACTGTACCGCGGGCTCAAGTGTCGACTTATTGAGGTCGAGTATTTTTTGAAGTTATCCGTTGACAAATTACCAGTTTCAAATGATCGCAGGCTCAAGTTTATTTTTCCAAATGATTCATTTGAAATATGTTGTGTTTATGTCACTATGGCCCCGCACTATTAAGATTTTGATTTCAAACTGACCTCGGACGCGAAAATTCAGCCAGTTTTTTCAAAATACAGGCGGGGAAGACCTTTTCTTACCATGTTCACGCGTTGGTCACGCTCTACGTCCAATTTTTATGCTCTGATTGGTCAAAATTTGACAGGTGAGTTTATGCGTAAAATTTATGCAGCATCTTGAAAGTTGTTTACTTTGGCAGCTGAAGCTGACAGAGTTTTGTGTCAACTTGTGATGTTTTTAACTGTCTTTTTCCACTGGATGTACAAAATGAAATACAGCTGCTATCAGAGTCTTCTGTTAGTCATGGCTGGTTTGTTTATTGGGTTTTTGGTTGAGAAATGCGTCGCTTGTCAAAATTCGGTAATCCGATTTCGGATGGCATCGTGCTCGTTTCTCATTTTGCTTAATGCCTTTAGAGGGTTTAAAAGTCTCAAGAAACTGTGGCCTTCCTTGATAGCTTTCAGGAACTGAATCTATATTGGTAAGCCTGAGTAATTATTGTATTTGATGTTTGTTTTTCTTATATATAATTTCATGAAGTCGAGCACAGTTTATGCGGCAAGTTTATGCACGTGTGTAAGATTGAGTCAATGATCTGACCTAGTATCAGGTTGGATATAAGCTTACAGAACTTTAAAAGGCCTTCAGATATATTTTCTCACCCCAAATCGAAGGAAAACGTTCCGAAGAATATTTAGTTATAAATTTGGCTGTAGAAAGAAAACTTTGTAAGCTCTTTAAGACTCAGGATTTTTAGAGACACTTTAATACCTGTCTTCGTGAATGAAAATTGTTGTCTCTGTAAATATTTCACCGAATTATATTTCTTTTATTGATTGTTAGTAGTCTCTCTTGCAATTTTAATCGCTTTTACGTGCCGTTTGTTTTCTTCGTTCATGAACATCGCTTGCAGGAGTACTCAAAAATGTCGCGCGTATCAAACGCTTTATAAGATTACACATCGTTATAACTGAAATCATTAAATGACAAAAAATAATAATAATAAATTCGTTATTATGTTGAAGCGTAACTCTATTAAAGTTCATTCATTACACTCGACCACACTGACAGCTCGCACTAGAAGTGAGAACCGGCTGACCGTATGGGTGATTTTGGAAATTTTTTGAACGTTTTCGCTAAAAGCCCACGATTGATCGTCCTGAATATTGACCAAGTGCAATTTTTTTTGAAAAATTGTGAAATACCACATTCCGTCCGAGGTCTGTATGATAAATAGTGCTGTTTCACCTCAGATGTGTTGTATAAAAAGAATGAAAGGTTGGTTCACACACCCCCAGATTTGCTGGCAAGAATTTGTAAAGTAAACCTGTCGAACGCAAAATAAAATTCGGCCTGATTTGTTTTCCAAGAATTTGTTTTCGAGGCCTTATCTACTGTGATCGAGAGCCATTGTGGCTGTTGAATGTGATCGAAGATGTTTGCTAGTTTTTGGGTGTACATATAAGGCTGTGAACTCGATGTAAGATGTTTCACTCACATGAATGTGCCCTTAAGTTAACCAATTTGTGGATTACAAGTTTATTGTTTGAAATAAAAATATAGATTTATTAATGGGAGCTTCGCTTTTAGCCCTGGCTAAATCTATATATTATGAAGTCTAATGACGGTTTCAAAGGTCGGTGCGTGACGTTTAGGAATTCAATGTAATGCCGGAGTCACAGTTCTATAAACCTTTGCCAAATTGCCGTTAAATTTTAAAATACATAGAGGCAGCGAATTTCATGCATTACCAAGCTAAATATCACTTGCACTTATAATTTCAGACCCATTTTATCCAAAAGTAATACAATTTTTGTACGGTACTTTCTCACAGTTTCAATATGGCGGCCATCGAAAAAATCTTGCAAAGTAGTAAACTTCGGGAAGGTCGTATTGAAAAATAGTGAAAGATCCCAAAGAAATCGAAAGAAAACTTACAACATCTATCCTTAAACTGTAGAGAAAGCTTAGTAGGGGGATTCATTTCGGCGTACCGATCGGATTTTTAGGCAGGTCTTTTATGTCACTTTAGAGCCATTCAGAAAAAGCAATCAAGTGTCTTCAAAGAAAAGCTATATCCACGAGTCTCTTAAGGTAAATGATCTGTCTGTTTAAATATCATTTAATTGACCAAGGGGCAAACTATTTATTCATAGTAAGAAATCATTTATAGGCTTTATCCCACTAATGCATCAGTCAATTCCAGCTGCGCCCAGCCCCCTCCCACCCCCCCCCCCCCCCCCCCGGGGCTGATCCCCGGGCATTAGCAGTTTTTTTTGCCTTGGATGGCAAATTCCCGGGGGTGGGGACGAAAAAAGAATTCAAATGCCCCATCCTCCGTCAACACTGCAACATTTTTCATTGATCGCACCGTCGAGTAGTGCCATTTTAAGCATTTTAAGCATTTTAATGTGCGATTTTTTGTTCCAATAAACGTCTTCCTTTGTAATAGTGCTATTCTAATTAAGACTTCACCCCGTGACGACACCAGTTTATGGATTTAGTATTGTTACAAAACAGGAGCCATTAAAATTAATAGTGCGCTGCAAAGTTATTAAACTGTTATGAATAGATCTACAAATATGAAAGGATGTTCTTCAAATAACATCAACAGAAATTTGATTCAATAACCAAAAAAAACGTTGATTCACGTCGATAGCTCCCGATTTCGCTATGTAATTCTGGCTTGATAAGCAATGAAGAAATGCATACATAAAATCGAAGACATGCCTTTACAAACCTCTTCAATTTTTTCCTGTCCTTGGCAGATGAGACAATCTGATTGTATTTCCAGTAAAATCCTCCGTGTAGTTATATTCTGATAGGAAACCGCGTGCGTGTCAAACGTTCGGGGTTGGCCCTGGGGTTGGCAAATGCCCGGCCCCCGGGCAGCGCAAAATTTGCAAATGACCCACTCCCGGGACTGACAAGGCAGGCAAATGTCGCGCAGTAGCCTGGGGGGGGGGGGCTTGGCGCAAATGGAATTGACTGATGGATAACTTGAGAGAGTCACGAATAAAGGGAAATTTCGGTTCATCAAAGAAATCATATTTTTCAAAACGGACCCAGCCGATTATATTTAATTCCCCTTAAAAACGGAATAATTAGAAACTTAAACACTAACCCTGTTTTGTTTACTACGATAAAATACTCTATCAGTGCAAAAAGTATAAAAAAATTTTGATCTGTGTCCGCGGTTTTGGGATAATCTCCTATTCTTACTGACATTGAGTCTTAATTGGTTTCCCATTTGCGTTCCTACCTTCGGTGTTGAAAACGTGTAGAGCACAGGATTAACAGATGAATTAACCGGCAGGACAAACACAGCAAACCACACGTAGGCCGTTCCGTCAGGATCATTGAACTTCTCAACGAGGGCAAGAATACCCAAAATTATCACAGGAATCCAGCAACAGAAGTCAGTTAAGATGATGGCGAACACTCTCCGAGCGAGGGCCGACTCTCTGTTGAGGCTGTTATTGATTTTTGATTCTCCATGTGAGTTGATTCTCCGCTGTGACTTAAACACCTTAAAAATAATGGCGATGTAAGCTGTCATGATGAAAAGGAAAGCTGCGAGATTCAAAGCGATAAATATGGCAACTGAATACTCCCAGCCGGCCAGCCTTTCTGTGGACAGTTGGAGAGGAAGACAAACTGACGAACGCCCTTAAAGAAAAAAAAATACGAATTACGTATTTTAGTTGGTCCTAGGCTAATTATGATAAGGAGAGAGGTAGAACAAGAAGTAAATAACGATGATGATGATGATGATGATGAAGATGACGATGACCATTTTATCCCACAAGTTACAGAGCGTAGTATTCTCTTGCCATGACAATTTCCTGTCAAGCAGTCTACTAGGATGTGCTAAACGAAATTTTACTCGAGATCCCTGGACTACGGTAGACTGATCAAGAGGCTTTAATCCATTAGATTATAACAGTCCGAGAGTAGTGGAAAATTAAATTAAGGAGGCGGAGTTTTACTTGAAAAGCGAATATACCGTAAAATCCATATTGTCTGTCCTCGTTGTAAAAATATGGGAGATCAGTTGTTGGAACGACGGCAATGATGATTCCGATGACCCAGACGGCTGCACAAATAACGTAAGTTCCCTTTAGCGTGAATCGGCGACAGCTGAATGTAAAGACGATGCTGATCAACCGATCAGCGGTTATAACAGTCAGCATTAGTACCGAGACTTCGCTAGACAGCACTGATAAAGCACCAGCAAGTTTACAAAGTGTTCCTGATCGCCAAGTGAGGTCGAAGTTAAAGTAGTGACCTGGAAATGAAGCACTGTTTCAGTATTATGATAAGACTCACTTGTCTGTGCACCCTATTGTATGCTGTACCCAGAAAGTAACTTCCAGGTCATATTATTATTTAAAAGAAGTCACTTTGCGCATTATAGTAGCTAAGGCTGGGGTCAATTTAATAACACTTTTTACGAGTGCAAATTTGTTTTAGAGTCTGAAATCAATAGCTACACTTGTAAATTACAAAAGAAAAAGTTTAATTAAATTGACGCCTGATCGAAGTTTAGCCTGAATGTTCCAGGCCTCGAGACAGTCGGGCCCGCGAAATTGGGAAAGCGAACACGAAAATAAAACGGGAGGAAACTGCCACCACCCCCATGTACTGTCGCACTTTGTAATAATCGTCGCACTTTGTAATACCTGGCGCACTTTGTAATAAAATTGTCACACTTTGTAATACCTGTCGCACTTTGTAATAACACTTGTCGCACTTTGTAATAAAAAAGCTGTCGCACTTTGTAATAACAGCCCATCGCACTTTGTAATAAAAAAAGCTGTCGCACTTTGTAATAACCCTTGTCGCACTTTGTAATAAACTTGAAATAGATGGTTGGAGGACAAGTAAACCCAGTAATAAGTGTCATCATCGACAACAACAACAACGACAAGTGTTCACATCAACTTCTGGCTTCAAGATCTTTCTAGGGAAGTAAAACTCCTTAAATGCGGACGACCTCGATAGAGGGAAAGTTTCCACGCCTATGACAGAGAGAGTCGTTTAAAATGGGAGTTTGTATTGGAATTTCATTTAATTGATTGTTAGTAAAAGTAATGAAAGGTGTCCTTCAGGCGAAACGTGATCGTATAAGCAAAATATTTTTAAAGTTTTACTACTAGCACAGGAAACTAGAAAACCTATGATTTCGTCACCTGCGAGGTATTACTTGAGACATATACAGAGATATTACTTGATTTGTATTTATTACCATGAATAAGCTATACTGTATTTCATAAAACCAAATGAAAATCACAAACTCAGAGCACAACCCGGTGCCACAATCATTGTCATCATCATCATTATTGTCACTATTATTTTCGCACTAAAATGTTCTTTAAAACATTGCATATCACGTCATTGTGCCACGATGACCACTACTAATGTTGTGGAAATTTCGAATACGCTGGAACCTACATGAAACGGCATCATTGTGATAAATACACAAAACCAGTGTTAGATCTGGATATAGTTAAAGGCTACGTGCTGTGTACAGCTGAACATTGTTCTCTGAGATCGCGTAAACCTAAACTTTACGGAGATATTAAAAGCAGATACCCTAAGATTACAGCAGCTATGGAAAAATTATTATATTTTTGAGTAGACAAATCTCATAAACGGGCCACAAATTCAACAGGAATACGCGCGAACTGAACAAATTGTCTGTTGTACATTTTAAAGGTTCTGCTCAACTTACACAATTTTCCCTTGCTGAACATAAACTGTACCGAGCCGTATCTTGGTCCGCTATATATAAGCTATATCATGGTTCAAATACTAAACTGTAAGATCCCTGAAAGAGTTCTCCTCAATGGAGCAATATGTAAAAGGTTTTCAAAGGTTTCACGCCGGTGAAGATGTGCGGCCTGTCACCTCTTGCAAGTTTTTACTTTATTATTATTATCATTATTATTGTTGTTGTTGTTGTTGTTGTTGTCGATGATGACACTGATTACTGGGTTTACTTGTCCTCCGACCATCGGTTTCAAGTTTATTACAAAGTGCGACAAGGGTTATTACAAAGTGCGACAGCTTTTTTTATTACAGAGTGCGATGGTCTGTTACTACAAAGTGCGACAGCTTTTTTATCGCAAAGTGGGACAAGTGTTATTACAAAGTGCGACACGTATTACAAAGTGTGACAATTTTATTACAAAGTGCGACAGGTATTACAAAGTGCGACGATTATTACAAAGTGCGACAGTACACCCCCAGGTTTACCCAGATCATGATCTCATATTTTCGCGTGCCTTTGCCTTGACTGGAACAGGCTAGTCGAAGCCTGTATTATGTGTACAAGCTTTAGTTTGATGTGATTCAGTGTGATCTCTTCAAATTTAAGGTCATTTAAGGGTTGTGTACTGTTTCATCATTTTGATTTTAAATCTCTTACTAACCAAGCTCTAAATAATCAAGCTTAAGATAAGTGCTGTGTCAGTAAAGAAAGAACTTGTATTACTCCCACCGAAACACTGGTGATCAAAAATTATACCTGCCCATATTTGATCTTGAATGGCAACAATCATAAGATACACTCCCATGAGAAAGTCGGACATCGCGAGATTCGTCAGAAGACAGGTCTGAACCGGGTGGTCGTCGCGCCTAATTAGACGCCAAGCTATTACAGCCAGGTTACCAAGCACAGCAAGAACACCGAGCAGCCAAATGGTCTTTCTTGGACCTGAGTCCTCAATCATGCGATTGCAACTTGAAAATGAGTCTTGCGAAGACGATGGGTATTTGCATTCCACGTCCTTGTTGATAATTCTAGTATTAGCATAACAGCACAAGGAGAAGCTGTCCAACTCCCTAAAATCGGAATGAATACATACAAAACTATAAAATGTTTATGCAAACGTAGTTATAGTCGAAAAAAGTCTTGACAATATGGTAAAAAAATGATATGGGAGACCAAGGTTTAAGGTCAAAATAACTTTTCCTTTATCGTCACAAATTACTCTGCAAGTTATTAATAATAGTAATAATAATAATTATAAAACTAAATTATACCAGGTAATTATCATATAAATCTCCCAGAATCCTTTGAGGCAACGTTTTAAAACGCTTTTTAACTTTGACAATTTTATACGTAGAAGACTGTCAGACCACAACAAGATAACATTTGCTATAAAATATCTTCCCATGTCATATCTAAGGTAATGACGTCATCAGTCACGTGATTTTATTAACGAGTTAAAAACAAATAGCATATTTGAGGTTTAAGTTGTGTGGGGCGTTTAAAAATAACCAGTTGACGTGCGGCATTTAGAATTCAAGGGGGTAGGCCGAGGGCTGTAGAGAGTCAACCTTTTATCACACGGCAGAGAAAATTTGCGGGAAAGTGATGTTCTACGTAGCCATAAGAGGGACCTGACGTCATCAGTCACGTGATCAAAGCGTTTTGAATATTTTATTTCTTTTTTTGTCATAAATTGGCAAGTTTTTGTTGTTTTTCTCAACAATTCTTGAGACTGTATTTTCACTGAGTAATTATTATTCTGTTTTCATTCATTTTTCATTCATTTTATTTTGCCATTAACCAGAAATACAACAACAGTATACAGAAATACATTACAGATAATATACAACATTCCAACTAAATTATTTACAAGATCAAATGTGGTAAAGGCAAGGAAGCCTATATAGAAGCCGGGGGCTTATAAACTATAGGCTTCCTAAAAAAGCGGAAGCAAACGAAAGCGGAAGCAAACGAAAACTGAGCCAGAAGTTTAAGAAATGCGTAAATTGACCGATATTGCAGGTTAAAATCGAAAAGGAGACCTACTCTTAAAACTTTTGTAAAATCCTTTTTCAACTTCACTGTTTGTTTGCCGAAATAAATTAATGTTCAACGTTTGTTAATAAAGGAGAACTTTAAAAAAAGTAAAAGGATATATTTGGTGGCCATATTGTTTTTCTTCATTCCGGGGAGAGAGGTCATGTAGCAGCTCTTCAAACCCTAAAAGCCAAATGGTTAGCTACCCTAACCTAAAACAATAGAAATAATGATGAACAATGTTGTGTTGATGTTATCACTGACAGATGAAAAGACACCTTACGAGCAGGGAGAGAATCGTACGGTCATACGGTTCAGTCGGTAGCTGCGCGATCGATTGTTAAATTTCATAAAGGTTCCCCGATATGGACCAAGCCTGAAAGAGTATTAATGGGTTTATTGTGAGCTTTACGTCTAGCTTCGATCAGATAAAGATTTAATTCTACACGGAAATGAAAAAAAAAAAGTCTTCCTTGAAAACTGTCAATCACCATAGAGAAGGAATATATACCTCTTTTAAACTCGAGCTGTCAGCGTTTACAGAGGTGGTCCAGTGGGTATGATGCTCCGGGTTCGAATTTTTCGAAACCTCATTTTTCTCTCCTTTTTTTGTAAATCTCTTTTTTTACTTGTGCCTTGCATACAGCTAGCTAGTAACGTAATGTTGTAAATTGAAGGCAGAGTTTACAGGAATATAAAAAATGCGGTATGTATCATAGCGTGTTGTTACGTATTGCGTCGTTCCGTAAGGCGTAAGAACAGATCGAGCTTTAGAAATTCAACAGACCTTTTATTCTGCTATCGAAAATAAACAAAAGCATGCGACCAGCCACTCCAAGAGTGTGATGCAAGTGCACGTGGTATGACGTCATGCACCACATCTCTCCCCTTCTTTGTTTCCACTAACTAAGCAACGAGTTTTTATAAACTTGCTGAACTGAACGTTAAGGCTGTGATTGATTCGAGACTAACACAGTGAATTAGCCTCAAAACTGTCAGGTGAAAAACAACATCGGGGCAGATTTCCTCAACTCGAAGAAATACTGCTTAGTAAACTTATCATACAGATATTTACATTGTCTCAATTAATCTGTCCGGCGCCTTGCGTACTCTGGTGGGCGCGGTGGAAAGGAACTAGCTTCGGACCAAGAAGTACCCAGAAAAAATGGCGTCTCTACGTCGGGTGCAGGATTGTTTACATTCTTCAAGCCCACTTGCGATCCAGGTTTGACGGGATTCGAGATCGGCATGTTTACGGGAATTGGAGGAGGCGAGGGGTCGCCTGGACTCAAGGTGAAGTGGAACGGGATCTGGAGCAGCGTCCTGTGGAACTCTTTCAGAATCCCTCTCAGCGTCCGCGCTGTCCATGGAATCACGTCTGATATGGTCGAGATGAGGGTTCCAAACCCTTCCGTTGTTCAACAATACTACGTAAGATTTCGGACAATTTTGCTCAGTAACTGAGCCTGGCCACCACTTGTGTTCTTTCCGCAGGTCTTTTACCCAGATCCTGTCACCAGGGAAGAATTCTCTAAACTAAGCGCTCGCGTCGTGTGTTGCCTTCTGCTTCGATTGATAATCCATGACCTTTTCGCCCACGCTTGGACAAAGAAGGGTCAGTCTAGTGCGAAGTTCGCGTCCAATGAACAGGCCAGCTGGTGTCCTGTCTGTAGCGGAATGTGTTGTTGACTTGTATGCTAACAGGAAATTAGCAATTAGCTCCTTGTGCGTAATGGGTAAGGACTGGATCAGCCGCTCTTCAGCATTGTATGCAGAATCTTCATCATTGGGCGTTGACGGCAAGGGAAGTCTTGACAGCCCGCAGCCACTGCATTTTTCTTTGACGGAACGAACTTGATGCTGTAGTTGAAAGCTGAATAATTACCCAACACTGTAGACGCATCGCTGCTAGCAAGCAAGAGAATGGCTGTTTTAAGACCAAAAATTCGCTCCAGAGGCTTATGATCCGTTTGTACTGTATCGCCAAAGCTTCCTTGTCTATCTGCCCGTAGCGCTTTCGTGCTCGTCCAATGTCCGTGACGCATAGGCAATTGGATGTCGTTCGCCGTTGGGAAACTCATGCATTATGACCGCACCCAACCATATGGGAAAGCTTCCAGCGCTAACTCTACAAGAAGGCTAGAGTTATAATGCGTTAGCACAGTTTCTGATGTCAGCGCACATTTTACATCAGAGAAGGCCTTGTCGCAGTTCGACAACCAATTCCACGGCTTGTTTCCTAGGAGCTCGTACAAAGGATGGGCAAGGGTCGATAACTTAGGGATGAAGTTGTTTAGCGCTGCTAACATCCCCAAGAAGGATGGTAACTCCGTCACTTTGCGTGGGGCAGGTGCTTTGTTGATGGCCCTGACGTTTTTGCCCGCTGGCTAAATACCCTTTTCTGAGAAGTGAAATCCAAAGCAAATAACAGGTGGTGCCATAAACACCCACTGCCCTAGTTTTACTCGCAGCCCTTACTTCTGAAACTGACCAAGAACTGCTTCTACATTCTTCAGATGCCCTTCGTCGTTAGAGCCTCCCACTAGCAGATCGTCCATGATTACACAAGTTCCGCCGAGACTTGCGAGCACCTGCTCTATAAAACGTTGCCAAATGAAATTCCAAACGGCAACCGCGTGTACCGAAATAGACCCTTGTGGGTGTCAATCGTACACAGTTTTTGTGACTCCTCGTTTAAAACCAGTTGCTGATACGCACTTGGAAGATCAATCTTCGTGAATTTCTTCCGTGAAGATACACGCCCTCGTATCACCTCCAACGTTGGGATGGGGAACTGTTCCGTCTGAATTGTTGGGTTGACTGTGCCTTTATAATCACCGTATATACGTACTGACCCGTCAGTTTTAGGAACACAAACAATGAGCGTGGCCTAGTCGCTCACTTCTACAGGCTTGAGAACCCCGTCATTTTCCATGCGTTTCAGTTCTTCTTCTGCAGCGGAACGAAGGGCGTAGGGTACTGGGCGTGGCCGCTGAAATACTGGCGTTGCGTTTTCTTTTAGGTGCAATTTCGCCGTGACATCTTTAACAGTTCCCAGCTCCACCTTAAGAGCCCATGACTGTAAATATCGAGAATCGCTGGCCAGGCTAAAAAAATCGAAAATTCTGATAATTTGTCAGAAAAACCCCTTTGGGGAACTGTCTTCGAAAAAAATATTTTCAACTTTCAAGAATCTATAGTTTTCGAGAAAATGAGCAAAACCGAAAATAGCGGTTTTTACCTAATTAATTATGCAAAAATTGGAGTAAAAATGACCTACTTTATCGCGTCTGTACCGAGGCAAGATTCAAAGCTATAAAATAAAAATATTTTTGTTTAAAAGAATTCTATCTTTTCTTTCTATCCATAGTATGTTTTAGACCATAAATATGATTTTGAGTTTTTTACGGTTTTTTAAAAACCCCAACTAAGCGCACTTTTTAAAATGGCTAAAACATGAGCAACTTCAGAGGCAAAAAATTCACCTTGGTATGTGTGATACCTAGCCAAAATGTATACTAGGACAAAGTTCAGCTCTTATATTAACAGAATATGAAATAAAAAATCTGGGTACTCCGGATTCGCCTTTACAAAATAAAAAGTTTCGTGACCACCAGTGGCAAAATGTCACAAATTTGCATAAGTCAAATTTGTAGAGAAATGATGCCGCCTGATTTTTCTTTGTAGTTTCGGTACGTTGTATATTCGAAACGTAGGAGAAAGGATGAAAGCGCCTTTAAATGAAGCTAAAATTAATTAAAGGATCTGAAAAATTGATATCCCTGATAACAAATTGCTGTGAAGGTTGGTGACACAATGAGGCTAATTTGCATATATATGAATTGTACACAAGGACGGGTTTTAATACAGTTAGCATCACGCAATATTTGAGGCTTGAACATACCAAGAGAATAGCTAATGTTAAATGTTTTGTAATTTGTATGTTAGCTTTTCTTAATTGTACATTATAAAATTAAGGTTGCTCAGCAATTGTTGTTGGTTGTTGGAGTGTCTAGAGTACTCACTGTATTCTGCAATTGCGTGACCGTTGTTAAACTCAGCACAGTCAGACTTTATTTTTACCGGTACGATAAGAAAAATGTGGGCTTGTGAAGCGTGGAAAGAAATATCATTCCTGTCAGATGACTTAACTTTACTTTATTCACCTGAATGAATTTCGCGGTCATACATCTTTCTTGGAGTGGGCACATGCTTTTAATGGTTCATTCGTCACTCATTTTAGAGGATTTGCCATTTATAACACTATATATCAGAGACCCTATAAGTTTTCAATCAATAAAAATCCGAAATAGTTTATTTTCTCAGTAGTTTTTTAAAGTTATGTTTTGGTGAAATCGTCTCGCATATTAAAAATAACGTAAGTAAAGACAAGGTTAAAGTAATCATTGCTCCCTTTTCTCTCTTTTCTGAAATTCTTCCACCTCCTCTTTCTGCCTCTTCACTGTTCGTGCGTTCAGCACTATTAAGTCCAGACACGATTTCCAACACCCAAAGATGGTCAAAGATCGCCAAGTGGACTGACCCGTAATTGTGCCATTGATTAGTTCAAAGCTTCATTGAACGGACCTTCATGGATCCTTGCAATTGTTCTCTGAATAGGAAAAGTAAATCAGATGGAGGGAGTACTGCCGACACTGGGGTCGTTTTGGTGTTTTTTTTTTTTTGAACCATGAATATCCTTCATGAACCCATTTAGCTTTCCATTTATTCACAAAGGTTAAAAACTGATCAAAATCAACAAGGATGGATTTTTCCACTGGTACCTCATTTAGCAAATTTTCACCTATCCTAATGTATCTTGAGAGAGTTACACACACACAAAAAGCAACGTTTGGGGAAAAAAAATATACTTCCAATTTTTCTATTCACCTTCTATTCTCCAAAGATTAATTAAATGTCCCTTTCCTGAAAAGTTAGCCAGCCAAAATTCCTTGCAAAACAAAGACAAGTGGAAGACGATCAAGTGCCGGAGCAACAGAAGAAGAAAGGCAAAGGGAAAAAAGAGAGCGGGAGAGAAAGATTGATATAGGTTCGTAAGAAATGTCCAAATTTTGGCTTCTGTGAATGCGCCAAAAAAGCTTCTAAATTAGTGTACGTCCAATTGAGCAGTCTTGTGTTGCAAATCTCTTTTTCAGCCATTCCCATATCAAGCTAACTAGCTAGCCTGCATAACAGGCGTGCGTTTTTTAGCCGAGCGAAGGCAATTAAGCCCGAAGCCGGAGCGAATGCAAGCGCGAAGCGAGTGAGGAGAGCCATTAAGGGGTACGTCTGGGGTGTAATGCAACAAAACAATGGTATCTGGACAGGCCGTTGTTTTTTCTGCTTCCCCGTCGCCCTTGTCTGGCGCTTCTCACTCACTAGCGCTTGCCATCGCTCTCCCGCAAAAACGCGAAAAAAATAACGTCTATTATGCAGGCTGCTAACTGGTTGAAAACAGGTCCAGAAAGGAGGATTTGGTCAAAAGGCGGGGTTTTTTCCTACTAAAATTGGCCGCCAAAAAGAGTTAAAGGGGCTATGCCAAGCTAATTGCTAGTTCATTTTAAAAAGCTAATATGGTCTTCATTTCGCATCAATTTTGTTTCAAAAACTATGGTCCAGTTTTGTTATGTAAGACTATATTTAGGCACTGAAACTGTTTCCTGTCGCGTTCTGTTGCTACTGATGGCTAGGATGGACATGGACTGAAAATTGGAAAAATTGAGCCATCTTTTTCAATTTAAAATGCATTAACCAAAAGGATATTTTTGGCTATAAGTGCTCCCTGATAAAATGATATCTTCTTCATACCCCACATGTAACTCTACAATGAACATTTTTTGACTGGGTAAAGGTAGTAAGTAATGACTTTAGCACAGAATCAACCTAAGACAGGAAATGTCCTGGCCGCATAGGACCTTGATTTGGGGTCTTCTTGACAAGAAGGGTCACAGGAAGGCCAGAACCCCCGCCTCATACATCGACAATCTGTAACCAGCTGTTCTTTTATTTCCTGCGGATATATAATATTAGATACTGTCTAAACTTAAGGACACTGTAATGAGAGGGCCTGCTGCTAAGAGGGAAATATCTAAATATTGGATTTTTTTTGCCTGGTATCACAAATGCCAAGAGCTAAAATTTTCATGGTCAAAATTCCAAACCAAAGAAAAAATGTTTTTTCGTAATTTTTTTTTGGTAACGGCATATGTTATTCAGCAATTAAATAGCCCCCACCCCTCTCGCATATGCCATAGCTAAACATCAATTTAAGAGCAGTTTATCGCATAACTCTTCTTTCCCTTTGTCTGAAGTTCTTTCCTTCTTTACTTTGGGAAATGGTTAGACGTAAATAAAACCGCCGATGCCACTTACTTACCTCGCTATGTTATTTAGCTCCTTGGTCGCTATCAACTACCCTGCGAGCAGAGGCCCTTCGATGTTCTTGATAAGTCGGGAAGAGGAAGAGAAGGGTAGCTAACAACTAAACAGTGATTCGATCAGACGTTTCGGTGTGAAGGCACGAGCTGGGACATTGCGGGTACAGTGACGTTAATACTCCAGAGCAAAAGGCAGGTATTTCTTTAAACAAAACTCGGGTCTGCTGTAAACTGAAAAACGTAGTCAAGTTACGCTTTTACTCTATTTACTAAACGGGCAGTAAGGCGACGCTACTTATGTCGATACAAGTTTGTTGCCGCATACTGCGATAGGCCAAGGGCGTCAAGGATGACCTTTCTGATACTTCTCTTTTCAAGATGATGCTACGTTTTGCAAGCACTCGACATGGATGGGAGTTGGTTAGAGCAGCTAAAAGTGGTGAACAAGGAGTCTTATCTTCCATGGACAAATCCAAGTCGCATCGTCGTGAAAGGTGATTTACTCTGTTGGAGTACAGTTGAACCTCCAAGTGCTACTACCTCCCTTCAGCGACCACCTATCCAAAACACCAAAACCCACCCGGTTTAAGTCTTACAATTGGAATCTCTCCTGTAAGCGCCCGCGACCACTAATTGGGGCCGACTGTTTAAGCGACCACCTGACGAGTTTTCTGATCTCTTGTGGCAGGAACAACAACATGTAACTGCACATATCTTATATCGTAACTTGGAAATTGCATGCAATAAATTATCTTCCTGTTATCCTCCTGTGGTTCGATTCTCGTAAGAGACCACCTCCCGTTAGTGACCACTAAGTCTTCGCATTTTGGGTGGTCGCTTTCGGTAGGTTCGACTGTAGTCTCCTTTTCCAGTTCTTCGGCGGCGTCGGTTGGAACTTGTTTTGGTTCATGGGTTTGGCGTATAGATTTACCCACTAAGGCGCTGCTATATTATATTTTGAAATCAACAAATATCATTTTGTATTTGAAGGAAAACGTACGCCCCTTGGCAGGTGGTACAACTCCGCGATGAACTAAAAGGGGCAGTTTTTGCGGGAAAGATGTTTCGGAGGAGAGAAACCGCTGGACCACGTCGTATGAACTACGATCACTTAGCTGTTTCCTAGGGCCTTTGGTAGCTGCCTAATTATACCTCTATTTGTGAAAAAAGTAAAGAAATTAACCAAGGGACGGTTTGTTGTTTGTAATACGTAGTAAAAAAAAATCAGATTTCAACATCTCTGTCAAGAAAATGCTAACTTTTAGTGCATGACTGACAGGCATGCAAAGCTAGAATTCCTTATTTCTGAAAAGAAAATAAACTAGTGAGAAACAAATGATGTCGCGAACAACGCATTGTCTGTTCAAAACAAAGTTTCCATAAAATTTCATAAGGAGAAAAAAATCAGTAAAAGAAGGCGGAGTTGCTCGAGACGTCGTTGCGTTACATAGTTACTCTAACTGTTCGGTTTATGACTTCCTCTCATGCAGTGTATCCCGTTTGCCAAAAACGTTCTTCAAAATACAATTTCAAGGAAAATGTACCTACCTATTTTAGATATACCGGAGGCGAATTTACGATGATACAGATGGATGCTAATACAAGGAAGTTAGGAAAAGAAACGAGAGACATTGGATATAGTTTACATAAAAATTCGGCGCTTTTTATATAATGCTTCTTCGAGGTCGTTTTTTTTGTGAACGGTTAATTACTCTGTTATTTTAACATAGACTTTATCAAAAACCGTTTTCTTGCTTCGTGATGTTTTCGAACATTATATACTGACCCTGAATTGAAACAAAACCGGCTGCCGCAACATTTCTCTACAAATTTGTCTTATGCAAATCTGGTGGTCACGAAACTTTTTATTTTGTTAAAGCGAATCGGGAGTACCCAGATTATTTATTTCATATTCTGCTAATATAAGAGCTGAACTTTGTCCCAGTATACATTTTGGCTAGGTATCACACATACCAAGGTGAGTTTTTTGCCTCTGAAGTTGCTCATTTTTTAGCCATTTTAAAAAGTGCCATTGATGGTAGTTTTTAAAAAAACATAAAAAAATTCAAAATCAAGTTTATGGTTTAAAACGTACTATGGATAGAAAGAAAAGATAGAATTCTTTTAAACAAAAATATTTCTCTTTCATAGCTTTGAATCTTGCCTCGGTACAGACGCGATAAAGTAGGTCATTTTCACTCTAATTTTTGCATAATTAATTAGGTAAAAACCGCTATTTTCGTTTTTGCCCATTTTCTCGAAAACTATAGATTCTTGAAAGTTGAAAATATTTTTTTCGAAGGCAGTTCCCTAAAGGGGTTTTTCTGACAAGTTATCAGAATTTTCGACTTTTTTAGCCTGGCCAGCGATTCTCGATATTTACAGTCATGGGCTCTTAAAGACTTCAGCGTACAGTTTCTTAAGACGTTCGATCCGTATCTCCGTATCTTGACTCACAGAGAGCTGACCGTGAAAAGATGGAAAGAAGTTTACGTTTACCCAGTCTAGGCGAATTTTGATCATCCAGGATCTTCCGAGTAAAGGAGGGGCGTACCGTTCTGCACGAACAACTAGAAGCGGGAATGTTGCCCGTTGCCCATTGTGTTGTCGACTAAAATCTGTCTCGTAACGTCCAGCGTTGTGCCAGCATAAGAATGAAATGATCTTTCTACTGGCGTCAGTGCAAGGTATTTGAAATAAAGCTCATAATCTGCGTAATTAAGAATTTAGGGTACCCCTCCTGTGTCTACTTCTATCTGAAACTGAACATCTTCGATCTGCAATGGAACTTTAACTGCAGGCGCTGCAAGTCCTGATTTGCAAGACTCAGGTTTTCGCTTCTCCTTCACATTAAAGGTGGACCCGAGAAACTCATCTTCTGTGTCGTCGGGCACTTCATCCCCGGAGTCCTGATCTGTGTGACGTATATGTTGTTTTCCCTTCGACTGTTTCGGTGACGGTTTCACGTTGCGGCACTCAGACTGCCAATGACCCGTTAAATGACACTTAGTTGAAACACTCTGAATCGTTGTATTTGCAGCTGACCGGAGTATGGTTAGTTAAAACACAGCGAAAACATCGCTTCTTTTTATAGTCCAGGCATTTTATCGCCAAAAGTCGGTCAACCTGCCACTAATTGCAAAAGAAGGTTTTTTTAAACGGTTTTTGGTCCAGGAACATGTCCTCTAGAACATATCAAAAGTACCCGAAAATCCGAGTAGGGCAAGTTGACAAAAAACGGGTTTCTTAAAGCCCTATAAAGACTACTACTGCGCAGCATGGAAACGAGGTTGTATGTGCTGTACAGCATGGGCTAGTGAAGACTGAGAGAATTTATTGTGTTTTCTTCCTAATTGAGTGCATTTATGCAACGATTGAATAAAAAAAATCAGAAAAAAAAAACACGTAAAACCTGTAGAAAATGCCCACGATTGTTAAGCTATCGACAACCTTGGACAAAAGGTGTTAAGAATTTTACACTTTCTTACTCACAGAAGACCCACCCGGTGAATTTAGCATCATGGTGGCCCCGCCCCCCACCCCTCCCTGGTCGGTGTTGTTAAGTCAGGAGCAGAAATGTTCCGGTCACCCTTCAAAGCTGTTTTTAGGGAGGGGAGGGGTAAGTATCTTGAGTGAACCGCGCTTTGGAGGGAAGTATTCCAAAATTAAACATACAAGGTGCATTTTTCTTAACATTTTTTTCGCTCAAACTTTATATAAACTTTATGTAGTGTATAATAATTACAATTTACTTTTACTGGTATCACTTGTAATAATAATAATAATAATAATAATAATAATAATAATAAACAAATGCAAAATAAATTTGTCCTGTTTGCTAGATCTAATCTCATACAAACTCAACGCCCTCCCGAGTTTTGCGGCAAAATTAATCTGTAACGTATCTTTCAAAACAAAAGAAACTTTGCGTCATATTAGATCTATATAGCATGCAAGGTAGAAGAAACTACTCACAAATACTTTAGACTCTGGAGGCCTTTGAATACCTCTAACGGCAGCGCTTTAAGCAAGTTTCCCTGCAGATACCTATAAAAAAGAAACATTTACTCATAAACAAACACTTGAGTCGCAGTAACTTATTAGAAGACGTTAAATCACTTCTGTCTAATGCCACCCAATATGGCTTATGCTCCCTAAAATTCACTGGTCCTCGCCTTTGAAACTCCTTGCCTACAAGTATAATTAAATTCAAATTCACGGCTTAGAATATTTCGTAAGACCCTTAAGAACTCTGTCCTCAAGTGTTATTCTAATTAATTATCTGACTTAGCGCATGAAGAAACACTTTTTATAAAAAAAAATATACATTCTTAATAATGTCTAAAATTGTATTTTACGGCAGGGGTTATCCACTAGATTAGCCTTTACTATTTGGATGATCTCAACTCGCTGTCTATTTTGTTGTCACAATTTTTCTTTTATTCCTTAGTTGTACTGTGTTTAGATGCCTATGTAAATTTAACCGTTATGTCACGTAAAACTGAGCTGACTTTAAATAATCATCTTGTCTTGTCTTGTTTGTCTTAACTTGTCTTCTTATTTAGTCCTTGAGTATTTTCAATTGACTATTTTCGAATTCCCCATAATACTCTGTCTGCCCCCCAAATTTTGCATAACTTATTGTCTTAAAATGCTCTTGGGAAAATGCAATACTCCCAGGAGCATTTAAAAACAGTGGTTTCTGCAGAATTTGGGGGGCAAACAGAGTGTATTATGGGGAATTCGAAAATAGAGAATGAACCGAAACAGTAACGTATGATTTTATGGAGAACATTCAGCTACATTTTTCACAATAACTGAGCGAATCCTCGCGCGCTGATCGGTTGAGAGCTATGGCTATTGAGAGTATAGACCATGGAAATAACGTAACATGTCTCGCACTGCCGGTTGTTTTGTTTTTGGTTTTTCGTAAAAAAAAATGTTATTGTAAAAACCAATCGACCACAATTTTCCACGAAATGAAATGACGCCATAAAATGTTCAAAACTTTGCTGTGAAACCACTCGCCTGCAGCTCGTGGTTCCACTTCAATTTTGAACATTTTATGACGTCATTTCTATGGCCTAAATTGTGGTCGATTAGTTAAATGTCTAACAATTTCAATAGCTATTTATGCATGATTACCTCAGGACGAGTAAACTTCACCACCAAGGCTCGTTTGTGAACTAAAATTTCTTCATTAGCACTTTTTTTGTGCGTGAGTATTCAATTCAACTATACTGCCTTGGAAATTAATTTTTGTGAAACTTCGCTAATTTTTAATTTCGCAGCGAGGCTTAGTGGTGAATTTGCTTGTGCGCCGTAAAAATGCATAGAAACTATTCATTTTCAGTTTTTATGCATTTTAGTATGAGGTCAGCTATTAGAATTACATAAATGAATTACATTTTAGCTAATATACGTGTTCATAAGTATCTGTCTGTGTAATATTACGAACCTGCGTAGCAAGGGCTTGAAAGAAGTACTCTCAGGAAAGAACGGGCGCGCAAGTCTCCCTTTCGCGCCTCATTCTCTCTCGCATATTACTTCGAAGCGCCTGCTTCTGACGCAGGCTACAAATTAAGATTACACGCTATTTCTGTAGACCTGAATTTTTCCTAATGGATTGCACTGTCATTGGTTACTTTGGGATCACATGACAACTTAAAATAAAATTGTTTCCCGCCAAAAGTTGTACTTGGTGGGGAACATTGCGTCAAAGCGGAAACGTGCAATTTTTCCCGCGAATGTTGGCCTCTTTATGTTGACATTTACCCTTTTAGTGCTTGGTTGTTTAGCAACGGCTTGTGTAAGTTTATTATTGTTTTAAACTAGGAAATTACCACATTTTCATTCAGTATATGTCTTGTAAAGCTAAACTGTACTTACAGGCTTTCCAGGTTTTGGAGCCCATGAAATATATTAACATGAAACTGGTTGATCTTGTTATTGGCAAGAGACCTTGTGAAAAATTGTAAAGGGACAATTAAAGAATTCAAAAGCTGGCGTTCTGAGTGCTATCACCTTGTTAGTGCGAATCCAGGAATAGCGCTTTATACTATTACTAAAAATGTTAGATTTTGTTACATGATAACTTATGAGACCCCCGCACAGACTCAGACAAAGATTGCAACCAGCTCAAAGAAGATGAATGAGCGACAGCTGTAAAATTGAAACAACACGACGGAAAATTTCGTGTTTGGCACCAAACACTCATGGGGTGAGTGTAAGACAGACTCAAGAAATGCAGATAAATGGCCAAAATCACTCAAAGAGTTAGAGGAATCGGGGAAGAAAGTATTCATTCCTTTCCCAAAACCTTTGCGAGACATGGCAAAGTGCAAGCGTTGGCTAGTGGCTTGTTTGCGTGAATTTTTTACGGAGAAAAACATCACCATCAATGAAATCGGAATATTTCGTATTATTACCTAATGATATCTGTTGTTCTTTGCAAAGTTTAAGCCATCGAGTTAAAATCGAAAAAGTTATGACGGAAAAATTATCACAGCTAAATGCTCTTGAATTAATTACGGAGCCACCTTAAAGGGTCCTAAAATAGTGAGTACTTTATCCTACGAAAATATCGTGCAAGATGTGGCTCTCATGAAACACTTCACCGGCCTCAAGCCTTCCCAGTTTGAAGTTTTGCATGATTTTCTTGAAGAGTTAAAATCCTTTTTTAAACTTAACTGTTTGTTTGCCGAAATAAATGTTCAACGTTTGTTAAGAAAGGAGAACGTAAAAATTAAAAGAATGTATTTGGCGGCCATATTGTTTTCCTTCTTTCCGGGGAGAAAGATCATGTAGCAGCTCTTCTAACCCTAAAAGCCAAATGGTTTGCTACCCTAACCTAAAGCAATGGAAATAATGATGAACAATGTTGTGTTAATGTTTTCCCCGACCGATGAAAAGACACTTTACAAGCAGGGAGAGTATCGTATGGTCATACGGTTCAGTGGGTAGCCGCGCGATGATTAAGAATCACCTGTAATAGTTGATTTTACTTTCTCTTTGCCATGATTTGTATGTCACTGGACATGATTTGTATATAAAAAAGACCGATCAATTTTCATCCTTGCATTTCAATAAAAGCAAATGGAATCACTTGTCACTATAGCCGACAACCTCGAACTGTTGTATGCGGCACCGAGAAACGACGAAAACGCTAACCCTTTTTGATCAAATTATTTTAAGGTTTAAAGTCGAATTCTTATATAGTGTAAAATAATTATAATTTACTTTTACCGGTATCACTTGTAATAATAATAATAATAATAATAATAATAAACAAATGCAAAATAAATTTGTCCTGTTTGCTAGATCTAATCTCATACAAACTCAACGCCTTTCCGAGTTTTTCGGCAAAATTAATCTGTAACGTATCTTTCAAAACAAAAGAAACTTTGCGTCATATTAGATCTATATAACATGCAAGGTAGAAGAAACTACTCACAAATACTTTAGACTCTGGAGGCCTTTGAATACCTCTAACGGCAGCGCTTTAAGCAAGTTTCCCTGCAGATACCTACAAAAAAGAAACATTTCCTTATAAACAAACATTGAGTCGCAATAACTTATTAGAAGACGTTAAATCACTTGTCTAATACCACCCAATATGGCTTACGCTCCCTAAAATTCATTGGTCCTCGCCTTTGAAACTCCTTGCCTACAAGTATAACTAATTCAAATTCACGGCTTAGAATATTTCGTAAAACCCTCAATTGTTATTCTAATTAATTATCTGACTTAGCGCATGAAGAAATACTTTTTAGTAAAAAATATACATTCTTAATAATGTCTGAAATTGTATTTTATGGCAGGGGTTATCCACTAGATTAGCCTTTGCAATTTGTATGATCTCAACTCGCTCTCCATTTTGGTGTCACAATTTTTCTTTTATTCCTTAGTTGTACTGTGTTTAGATGCCTATGTAAATTTAACCTTTATGTCGGTAAAACTGAGCTGACATTAAATAATCATCTTGTCTTGTCTTGACTTGTCTTCTTATTTAGTCCTTGAGTTTTTTCAATGAATCGAAACAGTAACGTATGATTTTATGGAGAAAATTCAGCTTCATTTTTTACAATAACTGAGCGAATCCTCGCGCGCTTATTGGTAGAGAGCTATGGTCTATGAGAGTATAGACCATGGAAATAACGTAACATGTCTCTCAGTGCCGGTTGTTTTGTTTTTGGTTTTTCGTAAAAAAAAAAAAATGTTATTGTAAAAACCAATCGACCACAATTTTCCATTGTCTACACTCTTATAGACCATAGAAATGACGCCATAAATTGTTCAAAGCTTTGCAGTGAAACCACTCGTCTGTGGCTCGTGGTTCCACTTGAGTTTTGAAAATTTTATGACGTCATTTCTATGGTCTAAAATGTGGTCGATTTGTCAAATAATGTCTAGCAATTTCAATAGCCCTTTCTTCATGATTACGCTAGGACGAGTAAATTTCACACCAAGGCTCGTTTGTGAGCTAAAATGTTTGCGTTTGCACTTTTTTTGTGCGTGGGTATTCATTTCAACTATACTGCCTCGGAAAATAATTTTTTGAAACTTCGCTTATTTTTAATTTCACAATGAGGCTTAGTGGTGAATTTGCTTGTGTGAGGTAACATGCATAGGAACTATTCATTTTCATTTGTTATGCATTTGATTATGAGGTCAGCTATTAAAATAGTCCGTTTTCGAGTTCGCTATGACCGCTGAATTAAAGAAGTGAAGACGCATTTTTTACAGCCTTAGCCTCAATCTGAAGTAATATATTCTCAAATTCCAACGAGAAAAAGACTTGTTTATTACTCTGTCTATTGTGTATATTCAAATTTCAAACACTTACTTGCCAGAATTTCTGAATATTTTACTTTACGTCTTGGCTAACCCAAAATGAAGCGAATGTGTCAGTGGTAATTTTTAATTCGAAACTGGCCTATTATATTAATGAATTACATAAGCATCGTCCTGGAGACTCTGTGGGCAAAATGTTTTTTAGCTAATGTACGTGTTCATAAGTATCTATCTGTGTAATATTACTAGCCTGCGTAGGAAGGGCTTGAAAGAAGTACTCTCAGGAAAGAACGGGCGCGCAAGTCTCCCTTTCGCGCCTCATTCTCTCTCGCATATTACTTAGGCGCGCCTGCTACTGACGCAGGCTACAAATTAAGACTACACGCCATTTCTGTAAAGAATTGTTGCCCCGAATGTTTGCTGAGAATTACCTTTTGAGCGGTTGGTTCCTTAGGGACAGCTTGTTCAAGTTTATTACTGTTTAAAAACTAGGATACAACCACATTTCCATTCAATGTATTTCTCAAAGCTAAATTGTACTTGCAGACTTTCCAGGTTTTGGAGCGAAATGTATCAGCGCAAGAGCCATAATGGGACAGAGAGGGAATCTTAGCGCGTTAGCTGGGATATGTGAATTTCACTCAAGTTATTTTTATAGATTGTAATTAAACGGAAATCTAATTCCAGGGACGTCCGCTCATTTTAATCGATTGTTTGAAACTTCATCAAGTCCACGCGTGACTGCCTCAAAGCAAACAATGCAGAATATTGTAATGGCAACTGTTGAATATTGAACATGACTTTTTCGAGTGAGATTTACAGGCGTCTGGATTTCGGCATCAATATTTTCGATGAGCCTGATGAGCACATTTCAGTTCAGGAAATTAAAGTTAGCGTTCCTACTCGCACGCGTAGGATAGGCGATGATTTGTCCGAAGAGGACTCAAATTCTGCTTCCCTCGTGATAAAGCCGTGAGAAGACGTCCGCTTAATTATGAAAAGAAACCGACGAAAGTCAAAGAATTAACTAAAATGTTTTTAAAATGGTGCTGCTTGTTCCAATAAGTTTTTTTCTTCTAGCGAGTAGATTATGCTCTGAAGGGATCTAAGTTTTGATTTAACAAATGTGAATTTTGCCGCTTGTTTCACACTGAGAGGTCATGACAAGCATATTGATTTTCTGTGGGTTTTGTTTCTGGTCTGCAGGATTGGCCCTCTGATCCAAACTTAACGCTCTTTGTTGCGGCTAAATAAGGGTTTTAGGTTGTTTAATTTTCTCCAAGTGTCTCCTGGATCTAAGTGTCTGCTGGATCTGAATAACTAAAAGCGATTTTCTTTTGTGCGCGAATGTGATGGTTTCCTGTAATGTTTTGGCACGCTGGACCCGCAACCACGAATGTCAAATGAATTTGACAGGTTATGTTTGCGTCCTCTGCAACTGAAGAAACAAGTCTTAGACACAATGTTTTGAACGTCGAGTATTTCTTCATTAGCCATTAGCTTTCCATTGGTTTCCAAATTTTTCATGACTTGTTGTTAGTGCTGCTCAGATACGAAGTTCTGACACATGCGACGAAGTTTACTTTCTAGTCCTTTCGTTGTTAGCACCTCTGCTGCTTTCCTGTTTTGATTTCTGCCGTGATTTGCTTGCTTTTTAGCGTTTTCGTTCTAATTGCGAGTCGACATCGCTCCACTGGAATTGACGTTTGGCTGCTTTGATTGTTTTGCGCAACGATTATTCGCACTTCGATATTTGTCTTTTGCTGTTGTTTTTTTCTTCCTGTCGAGATTCCAGTACCGAAGTCGAAATTTCATGATTAGGATCGCTGTCCGCGGACTTCAATTCCTCCTAATAAACTGATATATCATCTAGAAAATCAGTCAACTACAGCGAAATCGTAGAATCTAGCTCCCAATCGGGTCAACATTTCAAGACAAAACCATTTCCTTTGTTTACAAAACCACTTTGGTCGATCATACACACCTCCACGCGGGACGCCATTATTTCTTGACAACGCTGAATAAAAGTTTGCAGACCTCTCGGGAAACCAATCTCCGATTGATTCAAGCGATTAATTGGTCTAAAAATAACTTTGGTGAAATTCACATATCCCAGGGGTTAGACTGGGCGTTTCCGTCTCTGTCCCATTATGGCTCTTGATCAGCATGAAGCTGTTTAATCTTGTTATTGTTTAGAACCCTTGTGAAAAATTGAAAAGGAACAATGAAAGAATTCAAAAAGCTGGAGTTCTGAGTTCTATCACCTTGTCAGTGCGAATCAAGAAATTGTACGTTCTGTTCTGATATTTTGAACATTCAGCGCTTGAAGCTACGATACTGGTAGGCCCGTTGTAGGGGAGGATCCGAAAAGTTTGAAAAGGTGGAGGGAGACACTTGGTAGTCATATAGATACAAACTGAGAATTCTATAAAAATTATACGGAAACTGACAGAAAAATTTCGCGTTCCCCTAGGCCAAAACCATAATCCGCCCATGCATTAAAAATGTGGTTGATCAAGCGCAAGAGTCGATTAAAAAAAAAAACATGGCCGTTTATGTTTTACGTGTTAATCTCATGGAAAACTCGTCGTCATGTTAATTAGTTGTCTTTTCTATGGAAAAGGAAAGCTATTAGCATGAATTTCATCTTCGAAGCGCTATGCTCCTTATCTTTGCGATAAATTCTGCTTCACTGGACGTGGATTTTGTTCTCCGATCGTGCAAAATAAATCTCATCGAGTTCTACAAACGTTGTCTTTTCAAAATCTAAGTTTAGTCTAGCTAGTTGGTTCCTCCTTCTCAAGGGGTTTAAGGCCTGTTTTAAGCATATAAATGATTGGCAATATCTCTCGCTAGGAGACCAACTACAAAAGGATTTTTTCCCCAAACGTAAATCTGGAGGTTTTCTTTTGTCTTAACGTTGATTACGTGATCACGTGACCAAAAAAATGAAAATGAATGAAATTAGCGAATTTACTTTGTTTGGATTAACAAACTGGCATTTCTGAAAGAGGATGAATGTCACGAAGTTAAAAATTAAATTAAATTAAATTAACGATTCAAGATTAAATTTGGGCATTTAAAATGATGTTTTCCCTGATAATTTTTTTAATTGAAGTGCAATGGACGGTCATTCCAACCTGAAGTGTTGGAAATATTTAATATGTATTAGAAAAAATGTTATTGCTCGATTTCTTTTCTTTAACCGGTCACCTATTGGTCACTAATTTACGATTTTTAGCAAAATGGTCAGGTGATATCACGTGACTTATTAACACAATTTTTATGCTTTAAAATGTTAAGGACGATGAGTTCTCTACGTGTGCCAAATTTTGATTCAGCGCTATTATCTATACTAAAGTTATAGTCAACTAGACTCGCCGGTAGACGACGTCACTAGGCTGCCCGGCATAAAACCTGTTTTGCATGAAAACGAAAAGTTTTCCAGAGCAGAATAACAGCTTATAATAAAAGGAATTAACTCATCCCACTCCGCGATCCACCGGCCTTACTCAACCGACTGCACCGAGACTATAAATAGATGATAATCTTATTTTAAAGTTATGGTCGATTCGAAAACGCATTTTGCCACAAGATAAAAATGTTATGTTTCAAGATTTTTTCCTTTCGTTATATTTCTTGAACTTAAAGGAATTAGCTGTTTGCATTTTCCGACATCGATCGTGATTACTCACACTTCGATTTATCGGAACGAGCTTTAAAAAAAATGTAAACAGAATATAACTGAGTTGAAGATTCGCTATTTTTCTCAGCCCTGACTAATGTAACCAACGTATTTTCATGGATTGATCATGGAAGACAATTATTCTGTTGTTTACCCCGAAATTTTAGCGAAACGCTTTTCACAGCTAAATCCGTGGTTGGCTCAAGACTGCACTAAAGCGCACCTTAAAATTCAGTTGCTCGAGACCTTGTTTAAATCATAATCAAATCTGGGTCATAGTGCAGATTACACGAACTTAAATTATTTTTTGTTGAAGTGATTTATCTCGATGCACAATGATTGACCTCTACATCAATTGAAACCCCATAGTTCATTCATATAATACCGTACTTCTCCCTCGCATTTACAATGCACGTATTCAAAACACCTTCAGTAAAATACAGGTCTCATGTGTTAGCCAAACTTATGTCACGTGAAGTTTCAAGTGAAATCGATTTAGTTGCCATTTTCGATGGCTTTAGTTTACACCTTCATCAAAAGGTATGTATGGCGATAAACTTAAAGCGAGCTGTAAACTTCAAAAGTATATCGAAACTCCAATCATCCGTGTTTGCTGAAGAGAAGAAGACACAGAACTTGGGAGATGTCGAGATTAGTATAACAAGGTAATGCACAAATTTAATTCAGATATAAGCTTAGCAAGATACAGATACAAACAAAAGCAAAAATTCTGGACCATCTTGAGAAAAAACTGTAAGCATAAGGAAGCAAACTCAACAAACTCTGCACTAGTACGTGACTTGCCTTGCTCTTAAACGCTTTGCTTTTTCTCTTCACTGCTCATGTGGTGCCCTCTCGCCAAACTGAAACCGCCAGCTTCGCAGGCTACTGAACTTGTAGTGTAAATTCCATCGTCCGAGACTTCTTTACCTTTGTCCGAAATTTAGACTTCTAAAATGTCGAGTGTTTTATTCAACAGAAGGAAATATAGAAACGAAAAGGCAATTTGCAATACTGGGCTGAAATGGGAAAAATGCTTTGTCGAAACACGCAACGCCTTCTGGGTTAAACTGGGTAAACAATTCACTGTGCCTGTATGTAAAAGTGCCCGGATATTGCGTAGACGACCGAACGGAACCGAATTTATATCTTTATTATCATTACATCAACACCTTGACCATTATCATTATCATCATCATCATCATCATCATCATCATCATCAT
>BOPM01000690.1:124401-141901 GCA_022179025.1 Porites australiensis | reverse complement strand
CTAGTGTGTAATCACATGTACCCGTGTGCATACTAATGAAGTGTATAATAGTAGTATACGTAGTTATCATGTGCAGAATTTGTTCTTGATCATTAGCAAGAAAAATGGGCGAACATTAAAACTTACAGGCTCACTAGCTCAGCGAGATTTGAGAACGTCCTAGGCAAAAGCTGTGCAATTTTTCTGTTGGACAGGGATCTGCAAAAAAAAGTTATTTACTCCATTAAGAAAACACTAATTTAAATGCTGCAAATTTGTATTTTCTTTGCGTTGTAATTTTTAACGGAGAAGAAGACATGAGACTGATTAGAAAGAGGCCATCAATTTAAGAGGATCCGCGGCATAGTAAATGTAGTCAGGTACGTCGTTAAGGTGGCTGAACACAGTTATGTTTTTCCAAAATAGGACTGGAAATGGTCAAGAGGTCCAGTCCAAGCCCATCGCTACTAACAGAGGATTTTCTCTGTTCGATGGCAATGGCCTTCTTGACGCGGCGCTTTATGATGTTATTTCCTTTAGACCTGTAACATTGTGTGGGTTGATTTTGTGACCCGTTGCACGACAGTGCTGGAAATTTTCCCTCCTCTGCTCCTTATATGAGGTGAAAATTTTCTGGAAATTTTCCAGATACACGCCCCCAACCTTGATTCTTGAGGAGGGGAATAGATGGGCATGTTTGTGCCTGTGCTATTCTTAGATATTATTACTCTTTTTTTCCCATTTCTGATTAGCTAGAATGCCGCCAGCGCAAATCTTTCAAACCAGCTAGCGTTGACCAGATTTGAGAGACGTTTTGGAACATCCAATAAAACAAAATCAATAGAACAAGCTATCGCCAGAAAAAAGGGACAATAACCGAGACGTCCTTGGGCACAAGGATTCGTTAGCTCAGTTGTTTTTGTAAGCTGGAGAAAATGGGCAAAACTTTTGACTTTTTTATACGAGGAACAAATAGCCCGCCTATTGGACTAAACTGTGGCAAAAACATGAGAAACAATTGAGGAATTTATCTTGAAAAAGCGTCTTTTCGGCATAATGTATACGCCAGAAACTTGTTTTCAAGTATTTAGTTAACCATAGGGATTTGTGATCCTGTTGCTCAGTTTCTGGTAAACTGTTTCGAAAAAATTGTTATGGCAACAAACAATAGCGGATTTAATTCAACCTACTTGCTTGTAAGTGAAGAGCGACAGGAAATAGAAAAAAGAGCGACAGGAAAGAGAAAGAAGAGAAAGAAGAGAAAGGCAAAGAGCGAGAATGAACAGGCGAGCTAGCGAAGAGGATTCAAGTGGGAAATTTATCAGAATCTGATACTTGTTTACTAATAGCTGAAGCTGATAGAGTTTTGTGTCATCTTCTTTTTACCTGTCTTTTTGCACTTGATCTACAAAATGAAATACAGCTGTTATCAACATTCTTTTGTTATTCTTGTTTATTGGGTTGTGGTTGAAAAAAGCACCGCTCGACAGAAAGAAATCGAAAATCATCGTTTTCAAAAAAAAAAGGTACTCTTAGTAAGCTTACTTCGCCTTGCTGGACTATGCGATCAGTCTTAAGCGATTCTGCCGTTACTTGATGAGTTTCCGAGCTGCATATATCTCGACCAGTAAGCTTGAGTAATTGTATTGCATTTGATGTGTTTTATTCTGGTTTCATGCTTATGCCGTCATTTTACACACATCTGTAAGATTTTAGACAATTTATCTGACCTGGTGAGGAACTTAAAAAGTCTTTAGACATTTTCTGATCGCATTTAGAAAGAAAACGTTCTGAAAAATAGTTTAGTTATCCTATTGTTTGTAAGAAGAAAGCTTTGAGCGATATGTTTTTTTTGTTTTTAACCTGTTGCCAGGTTTTTCTGTTGTTATTATAATTAGGGACTGAGATAAAAGCCTAAGAAATACTTCCTGTAATGATCAGCGGTAATTCCGTACCCACGCGTACATAGTCATTAGTGTGTGAGCTTCAACTATGTTGTGTAGTTCCGTACTAGAGATTAAAACTGTTTGGAATCCTCAACCATCCTAGTTGGTAATAAAGATTATTACATGTCGTCAGAAGTAAAGCAGGAGCAGTAAATTCTGCGACAGTAGAGTGAAGTTTGGAACGAAGACAGAACGCAAAGTCCAACGATTGACATCGGCGTTTTGGAAAAGTACATGTCCCAAAAAACGGCAACTGGAGAAGGAAATCTCCGCCACGTGCAGATAGAGGAAGAAAACGCACTCGAAGAAAACGAAAATACACTGGCAGAAGACATTAAATGATGGAAATACAACTGAAGGAAACGCCGAAAATACGGATCAAGACGACTTCACGATTACAAATAAAATGGCATTCCATTTAGGCCTGCCTTCCCCGGAACCACTCGATCTGCGAGGCGGAAACTTCTCAGAAAACTTGAAGAAGTTCAAACAAAAGTACAAAAATTACGAAATTTCAACTGGCATAAACACGAAGGAAAGTGCAATCAGAGTAGCTACGCTGCAAACAGTCATTTGCAACGATGCTATTGAGGTTTTTAATACTCTGACATGGGATACAGAAGGTGATGACAAAAAAATCGACAAAGTATCAGAGAAACTCGAGGAATACTGTGAACCAAGGAAAAATGTAAGTTACGAGAGATACAAGTTCTTTTCAAGCGGCCCAGAAAAGTGGCGAAACCATTGATCAATATGTTAGTGTGTTGAGAAAGCTGAGTGAAACATGTGGATTCAGTACATTGAAGAACTCCCTTATCAAAGATAGAATTGTACTTGGCATCAGTGACATCAAGAAAACAGAGAGATTACTCATTTCAGATCTGACCCTGGAAAAGGCAATAGATGCGGTTCGATCTGCAGAGGCAACAGAGATACAACAAAGAGACATCGCAAACGACCCAGCCGTGCATGGAATTGGAGTGGCAAAGAAAAAACCACCATTCAGAAAGGAACCCCCAGCTAACGAATATAGGCCTAGCTCACGCAAGATATTTAATTACAGAAATCGTGGCACAAGACATGGTGTAAGAGAATGCCTAACATATGACAAGACATGTCACAATTGCAAGAAACAGCATCATTTCCAGAGCATATGCTGGTCACAAAAGAAAGTCCATGGACTAATGGCAGACAAAGAAGAGGGAGAATGACTGTGAGCCTCCACTGTTTGTAGGAGCAGTTACTACAGAAGTTCAGATTCAGAATGACGAGTGCTATGTGACTTTACCGGTACAGGGACATCTCATGCGACAAAAAGTGGACACTGGTTCGCAAGTGAACATTATGCTACTAAAGGAACTCTAGAAGATTGAAGGGGACAACCCCCAAATGGATCTGTGAAACCAAAAACTGATAAGATAATCTAAAGGTACTAGGAATCATAAAATTGCCTGTGAAATCCAAGTCAGATGTTGAACAAGAGCTAACATTCCATGTAGTGGAAACAAATCAGCCAGGATTACTGGGACTTCGTTCCTCGCAAAACTTGGGCCTGATTAAAGTTATCACGACAGCAAAAACGGAAAGGGAAGAAACCACTACTGATAATAGCAGCCAAACAACAAAGACATCTCAAGAACTGAAAGAAGAGGTCCTTCAGAAATATGCACAAGTCTCTACTGGTCTGGGGCGTTTAGAGAAAAATTACCACATTTTAATTGATCCAACTGTTTCACCAGTTATAAATGCTCCTAGAACAATACCAGCCGCACTTCGAAAGAGAGTGAAAGCAGAGTTGGGTGACATGGAGAAGCGAGGAGTGATACGCAAAGTCGAAGAACTCACTGACTGGGTTAATTCAATGGCCATTGTTGAAAAGCCTGATGGTAGTTTGCGCATTTGTTTGGATTCAAGACTTCTGAACAAGGCTATAAAAAGAGAACATTTTCAACTACCCACCATTGAAGATATTACGACCCGTATAGCAAACGCAAAATGGTTTACCAAGTTAGATAGAAATGGAGGCTATTGGCAAAAACCACTAGATGAGGAGAGTAAACGTCTTACCACCTTCAATACGCCATTCGAAGTTACCCCATTTGGCATTACATCTGCTCAAGAAGGTTTTCAGAAGCGAATGAGTCAACACTTTGGTGACCTGGAAGGTGTTGAAACTGACATTGATGACATAATTGTACATGCTGACTCTGAAATGAAACATGGTTGTCGTCTAAACTCAGTTCTGAATCGATGTAAGAAGATTAACTTGATAAGAAATTAAATGTCTTAACTGAGAATGGAGGTCCCGTTCTGAAGTTTTTTGATGTACAAAAACCAGTAACCATCAGTTTCGATGCCTCACCTACAGGCTTCGGCGCGGTGTTACTGCAAGACAATTGTCCCGTGGCTTACGCATCAAGATCTTTAACTGAGGCCGAATCAAGATATGCTCAAGGAACTCTTGGCAGTTCAGTTCAGCCTGGAGCGATTCAACCAATACACGTATGGAAAGAAATAATAATAAGGAGATAACTGTGAAGAAGCCCTTAACGACAGCACCACCCAGACTACAAAGAATTCTGCTCAGAATGCAAAAGTACGACTGCACGCTAGAATATAATCCCGGAAGGGAGTTAGTACTTCCAGACGTGTTGTCCCGAGCACCGCTTCCTGAGACAACAGATATCAACAACATGGAAGAGGAAATTGCACTACACTTCCATCTGATACAGTCAAGCCTGCCAGTCTCAAAACCCAAACTTGAGGAAATACGAGAGGAAATCAATTAAAACCTGGTGGCCAGAAACAATGGCCTGTATCAGTAACAGTTACCGCGTGTATTGGGACATGAGAGATGAACTGTCTGAACTGAACGGTATCATTCTAAGGAGTGGGAGAATTCTTAACCCTACCTCTGTTCGGAAGGAAATGTAAGAGAGAATTCGTCAAGGCCACATGGGCATAGAGAAATCCAAGCGACGAGCACGAGATAAGTTATGCTCGCCTTGGATGGATTCTGAAATTCAGGAAAAAATTGCAAGATGCAGTATATGCCAACAACACCAAGGACTCTACACAAGCCTCTAGGCTTTTGCGTTGGTGAAAGGAATTCTTTGATGTGTTTGATGAACAGGACTCACATTTCCATCGACATGCAGCTTAACTTCAACATTCTTCATTTTTCCAAGACCAGTGAACAGAATAGGGTACAGCTGAAATACGTTTTTCTCCACTGATACAGCATTTGTAATCTGAAGTATTAATAACTCTGTGGCCGTGGTGTATCCCAGAAGAGACGTTTCACTCTCCACCACAAGAAGTTCAGCGTCGACTGCACTACACTTTGATTCAATGAGGGCTGAGAACTTGCCTATCATGGGAAGCGGGGCAGATGAATTGAAGGCATAGACCCATGTACCGCAGAGTTGCAGATCGACACCAAAAACTTTAACTGCATTGAACTAACAATGTTCACACTCACCCCAGAGTCTACCAATTACTTGCACACATCACCGTCCACTTTCAAAGACACAAAAGGAGCACTGACCTTTGAGGCGGGGACTTCTAACCTGAATGTATACTCGTCATCAGAGCTTGCCAAGGTCTCACGTTCCTCACATTCTGCTTTCAATCGGTTAACATTTGGTTTTTTCTTTTCCTTGGGATTACCACGTCCACGGGACTGCTTTCCTTTTCGGGAATTTCGGGTCTCACGTGACTTTGGCGTGCAGCATTTCGCATAGCGAACATGACAGCCGTTGCACTTGCGATTTCGCGCGGGACAACCCGTCTACGAGTCGTGTGGCCAAATTCCACCGCAATTGAAACAATTTTTCTTTGGCTGTGATGGAGTAGGAAGCACAGCGTTAGCCGCATTTCCCGACGATTCGATATCCTTTGCTTGCGTTTCCGAGATTTCCAGAGCTCGTGCCTCATTCAATAAGGTCTCAAGTGTCATGGTTGTATCTCTCAAAGCCTTGCGACGAAGACGCTGTGATGAACAGGATAAAATAATCTGCGATTTAATTTCCTTGTCGACGTCCCCAAATTCACAAGTAGCAGATAATTGACACAAACGAGAGTGAAATGCATTCATGGACTCGTCTGGGTTCTGTCGGGCTTGACGAAACGTATAAATTTCATACTCGACATTCTTCTACGGATCGAAATATTCCGTGAGCCTTTCTTTCGTCGTAGCAAAATCGTCACCTGTGTCCACCAAAGTTTCAAAAATCTCACACACTTCTTCTCCAGCGTGGTAAAGAAGCAAAGTTCGCTGTCTTTTCTTATCCGTGGTGGCAGCAGCGACGAACAGATTTTCAAGACGTGTGATCCACTTTCGCCAGCGATGAGCGATTGCACCATAAGCATGGATATCAACTAGATCGACGTTTGGAAGAGCGGTGGCTATCATAAAATCGGCAAATCTATCACAAAGACCTTTTCGAGTTACTTGCAACGACGTCCCATCCTCGTCGCCAATGTAATGGGTTGTTATCGTACACAAAGTGAATTAGCAAAACACGATAGTCGAGCACATGTTCAACAACTCACTATGTTCTCTACAACCCCGGCATGCTTCGCGCGTCATGCCACACATGACGTAAACATTACAGATTCCACTCTTTTTCAGTGGAACTTGGATTCTGGATTCCATTCCTTGGTGGGATTTCGGAGTACTTGACTAAGCTCTATTCTGGATTCCAAAGCCCTGGATTCCGGATTCCACTAGCAAAATTTTCCGGGATTCTGGATTCTACAAGCAAAAATTTCCCAGATTATAGAATCCGGATACCCTTACATGATGCTAAGTACTAGTCAAACATTTTCATACCGGTTCACGCATATTTAATTAAGCAGTGGGAAATTTACTTTTCTTGTAACATTCGATTTTAAAATGTGATGGAGTCACTTTTGGTCAATGCAGCTTTTTCAGACTGGACCTCATTTTAAACTAGAAGAGGTTTGGTTCTGAAAAAAAAATTTTTCGTCTCGACAAAACAGACTTAACACGAATGTTCAGGGCAGTGGGAAATTAAATGGAGCTTGGAAAGGTATCTTTTACTTGCTGAACTAATTTTTGAACAATATATATCATTGGCGAAGGGAAAAAGAAAACTTTAACATAGTTTTGTTGGGAAAATGAAGCATCTCTTACTTAAAAGTGGAAAGTATTTGAATAACTGAGGATTTTGCTGTGACAGCAGCCGGTACTGTCACGCAACGCAAATTGAACATTTGGCTGAATTTGAGTTGAAACCTTCAATTCTGAATCGCGATGTGCCGCAAGTTTTGGCGCATAACTAGACAAAAAAGCTATTAATCTTTAACAAAAACATGGTTTTAGGTCTGACTTAGGTGTCACATTGGAGAATTTCCTGATGATTTTGAGGCATTTATTCGTGCAATTTGCTTTCTTAATTGGATTAGTGAAATAAAGACGACCAGTTTTTGCTGATTACGGAAAGATAATGCCTAAATGGTACTGGAACAGTAAGAAGAAGTAATATGCTTCCAAATGAGCGCAACTAGTCTAGGATTTGATGACCCGAAGTACTTTTAAGCGATCGTTAAAAAACCTGTATAAAAGAGACTACAATTTGCATATTTTAGCCGCTAACGGTCGTCCAGGAATGAAATGCTAGGAATGGCAGTAAAATAAACAATTTCCTCATTCTAACGTCACTTTCGTTACTACGATTTATAGTAGTATTGATGGTAAAAATATAAGGCAAAAGCTGTGTCGAGTCCGAAATCGAGTGGAACGCTTTTAGGGAGACTGCCTCTTAATAGAAAAAGAAAACGGCTACCGAAATGCAGAGATACTTTCGAGAACGAGAGCAATGTAGAAAGTTCATCGGATAGAGAGGAAGAGGAGGAGGAGGAGAAGTTTCTGCGAATGGCAGTGAAGATACAGACACCCAAGAGAGCAACAACGACACTGAAAACGACAGTCAGGAAACAGAAAGTAGAAACGTCTACAACCATACACTCTTAAAATTCCTGTGAAAATTGTGAAAACTCTAATGTGTATGGGACATTGATCATAAAATGTCCTAAATGTTCTTCGCATGATTACTACAAAATTTGTCCTATATGCGATCACCAGATCCCCGAAGAGGAAAATTACATCAAAGAGGGCTTACATCGGTGTCACGATTGTGGAGCAATACCACACAGAAACGCGAAGACGTTGGAAACCAGTTTTTATTCCCCTTCTAAAGAGGAGGACGAAGACGACGATCAATTTTTCATTCCTTTCAAATCGCTGTGTATTTGACTGTTTTTGTCACTGACTTCAGTTCAATAAAAATTTTAAAACTGTATTTCGTGTCTGTTTCTTTCTTTGCTAGCGTTAATTATTCGCGTGTTTTAATTGATCCTCGTCAAGTTATTAATTGTTTTGTGTTTTTATAATAATAAGACAAGGCTCTCCCTTAGGGTTTTTACTGTGGATGAAATTTGTATGCAACTGTGGGCTTGTTAACTCGCATAATTAAATGACTTTAACGGAGAGTGAATTGACAAGACCATACCTAACCAAGGGCTGAGACTTCAATAGTTAGTCGTTTCCACGAGATAGAACGGAGAAAATGGTTTTGTTATTTACAGTCAAAATTAAAATAAAGAGTTTTCAGCTCCACTTTCTGTGTGTGTGTGTTTTGTTTGTATATCCGACTTTAATTTAGCGCTAAATAGAAGACATGGGCCGTTTCTCGTGTTGCTAAGTGATCGCATCTCTTATTCCTATTTTTTTTTATAGACGTTCCACACATTAGGTACTAGAATGGGGTTTATTTAAGAACCAAAAGAGTAAGGGTTTACTTTAGAACCACCTGTTGCTTTCTATATAGAATATTTATACCCTGTACAACACTTTCTACAGAGTCAAGTAAACAAAGATTGACATTTGTGCTTGACAGGCAGTTTTTCGCTTCGCTGCGCTTCGACCACGTTTTCATCTTTTTCTCGAAGAATCAGTACGATTTCGAATTGGCTAACCCCCTGTTTCCTTCTTTTGATCCGGCAGGTCACCAAAATTGTTTCTTCAGTTATGTTATTTCAAAATTAGAGACAGTTGTGGTCGTCGCCATTATACGATAGTGATCAAATACGAACATGATCATTACAACAAAAAAATAACTATGGCATCATCATACCTGAATAAATTATGACACGATATCACTTTTCTATTTATAGATTATGATCTCAACATTTTTGATGACGTCACTTGCTCCTTGCCAACTGAAAATAAACTATGACATCATCCTATCATAATGAGATGCATGACGTCACAGGCGTTAATTTATGCCACTCAAAAAGTTAATTAAATACACAAAAAAGGATACTTCAGTGCCTACCCCACTACTACTGTTACCATCTGGTTCGTGTAGTACCGATTCAGTGTGTGTATGTCAGCTGTTCAGTAAAAAAAACCTGTACATGTACAGATCAGTTACGTTACTCGTGTGTAATCATATGTAGCTGTGTATATACTTATGATATTTATGATACTCGATATATTTAGTACTCGTGTAGTGTCTTGGTCATTAGCAACAAAAAACAAAATAAGAAAAAAACTTAAAACTTACAGTAGCTTTAACTTAGGGAGTTTCCAAAATGCTCGACGCGAAAGTTGTGCAATTTTGTTGTTTTCAAGGTCCCTGCAAATTAATTTATTTAAGACATTCATTTTAACACTGACCAGTACATCAAGAACGAATCAACGCAAGTCTCTTGTCAGCCAGTTTAATCGTAACTAGTGACAAGTTTCAGCTATTCTTTTACAGACACGCCAAAATTTCTTGTACATGTACTTATACATTCTCAGCGCTTTTACTCGAAACATTTAATGAAATGTGTATAAAGTTAAACAGCTGAAATATATCGATTTCAGCCCAAAGAGACGCCTCAATTGGTAGTAAGTTTTATCCGCTTATTTTTTGTTAACTTCGCTAAGGAGAAAGAAAAGTAAAATGCAGTGAGGCTGATAAAGAGATAGAGGAAATTCCTGGCGATTTTTGCCGTTTGCAATTGTTGTCCCTCTCGTACTCAACGGATCATCGTAAGCGAAAACGACTTGCAACTAATTCTATTTAACTGACACCTCTGCTCCAAGCCTAACAGCTAACCAACAGCTAAATTCTACAAGTTCACTGTATGACGTTTTTCCTAGTCTATTAGTTATATATTATTCATGAAAACAACTGTAAGCGTCTGTTCGTGTGGTACCGCTACACCATGTTTGTACTTGTGCTATTTAAATTCTAGCTAGTGTTAAGTCGCCCGTTAATTAGGAACTCGTATGTATAATGCGACTAAGTTACTAGTGTGTAATGACCTGTACCCGTGTGAATACTAACGGTGTGTATGATAGTAGTATACGAAGTAATCCTGGGGAGAATTTGTTCTTGATCATTAGCAATAAAAATGAACAAGCATTGGAACTTACAAGTTCACTAGCTCAGGGAGATTTGAGAACGCCTCAGGCAAAAGCTGTGCGATTTTGTTGTTGGACAGGGACCTGCAAAAACAATTTATTTCCTTTATGACACCAATAATGTATATGCTGCACATGTGTATTTTCCTTGAGCTCTAATTTTTAACGGAGAAAAAGACGTGAGCCTGATTAGAAGGAGAGGGCATCAATTTCAGAGGGACATCCTTTACGCGGCATAGTAAATGCAGTCGGGTACGTAGTTAAGGTGGCTGAACACAGTTACGTGTTTCCAAAATAGGATTGGAAATGACCGGGAGGTCCAGTCCAAGCTCTTTGCTACTTACAGAGGCTTTTCTTTGTTTGATGGCAATGGCCTACTTGACGAGGCGCTTGATGATGTTATTTTCGTCGGATAGAACTTTAACATTGTGTGGGTTGATGACCCGTTTCACGACAGTGTTCACAGTTCGCCGCGTATGCAGCGTCCGTGGCAGGCGTAAAAAGGGGACGGGGAGGGCGGAGGGAGAAAAGCGCAAAAGAGGGGAAAAGAGAAGGGAGCGCCTGCCATAAGAGCCGGTATTTTTGTATTCCACCCACCAATTTCCTAACTAATCCGGTAATGTCAACTGTCAATACGTGATCAATCACAAGTAGGGGTCTTCTCAACATGGTCCGAACTTAATTACTTTGGTTACCGGAAATTGTCAAATCGAGACGCTTTTTTCAAGTAATATCATAATCGGGCGAAATAAAACATCTTTACTGTTCTTGCTCTCAAAGCAAACATGACAAACATGTAGACTACGAGCAGTCTCTCTCTTTTTTTACTGCTCGTAGTTGGCTTATAGTATTCGACGAAACGAAACGAAACAATTATTCAACGAAACGAAACGAAACAAGTACTGCAATTCTTTAATTCTGTAATTTAATTTTCGAAATGGAAATCTGTAACTTGTGAAATGACCCACTAGCATTTGCGTTAATTTATTTACAATCTATTTAATTACATAATAATAATACAAAAAATATTTATGTAAACAACATAAACACTCGAATCTGAAACTAAACTTTTCACCCATCTCATCCCATCGTGGAAGTTTTAAACTGCTTTAAATTACAGTTAGCCCTGCTGGCTTAAATCGTGGAGACCACAGGTGGCATACTAATTTTATTTTGATGAGCTGCTGGCCAGTTTTGTCTGGAAGAATGCGTGACGCTTTCTATCTCCTGTCACCTGCATCTCGTTTGGTGGGAAACTTGTGCGTATTGCCGCCACGGAAACATTAAGACCGCGAGAAACAAATATTCTTAAAGGACCCCTTAACGGAAGCGCGAATCCTGAAATCGATGCGTAACAAACACGTCGTTATTATGAAAGTTGTCTGCGAAAATCCTCTTGGCATGGTGCTAGAGTACATGTTTTTCGATTTTGCGCCATATGGGCTGGAAGGTCGTGTAACCTCTCTACAAGATTATTTTGACTACATTTCTGCCAGGGAAGAAATGGTGTCATCTTTCCCCTGCTTACATACTGTAACAACATCGTGCCACACGTCAACTGAAATGTGTTGACAGCGGATTTCTGCAGCCCTTTTTTTCTTCTTTTGTATTGCTGTAGCCATACACGACGCACTTTTGAACCATTCTCACACGAAAACAAGAATGGCAAATGATTGAGAAATCTAAAAAAAAAAAAAATTAACCTGGGCATTATAAATGCAAATAACTGCAGAAGGCAGTGATACAGCATTCCCAAATGTTAACTGATGAAATATAAAATGTAGTTGCCGGTAGACCTAGAAAGGTACAGAAAGTAATGCAACAAAGCGCTACGGATAAAAAAAGAACAGGTTTAGATAGCAAACTAAAGAAAATAATGTTCGCTTTTTTCAGGGCAAGAATACGTACGATTGCACAATATAAAACGCTGCGACGGACTTTTAATACTGTAGTGTTTAAGGTCGAGTAACGCCACAGTGCAAGCTCTGTATAAATTCGCTGATAGCTAACCTTTTTCCCGAGAAATATACGGTGAAAGACCATAAAACTAAGCGAAAAAACAGATCGTGCTCTTGTGCTCATGCCGCCTGGGCATCCCATAATACTCATTAAATCGAATAGATTCAATATGGTCGCTGTATCGCTAAAAAGGTCCTTTGAAACGATAAATACGTTCATACACTCCCGTATTTCCCTCAAAAACCAAACCCGATTGTAGACCAAAATGAGCAAAGTGTATACCCATTTTCAGAGCAAACAGGCCCAAAACCATACCCTTTGGCCGGGCGGTACATACCTATATGGCTTATATAAGGTAGTACCCCCCCCCCCCACCCCCGCTGCTAACTAAAGATAACCTCCGGTGCAATGTTCAAATCCCCCCTAAACTGCCCCGCTAGTTGAAAGTAGGTGTTAAATTAGTCACCCCGGCGACTACACGCTGTTAAATACGCGTTAAATCCCCGGCATTGACGCATTAATTCCCCGCCCTATCCCGCGAGTCGGGGTGGGTTTTTTAATTGACTAGTGCATAAAAGAGATGTTTCGATTGCTGCAAAAAAAGGATACAATAATAATTAACTAATTCCATAAAAAAGGCGCCTAGTTTTCTTAAAATATCTGGCAAGAGTAAGAGTTGCCAGCAGTAGTTTACGAGTCTTCATTCCATTTTTGATTTGCTTGTTCTGACAGGACACTGTTTCAGAGTAAGGCCACCAGTTATGTAAAGAATTTGAGAACCTTTTCTCATCATTTACCACCAAGTCCCCGGCGTTGGTATTTAGCGAAGTAAGAAGACTATCCTGACATAAAATTATACATATTTACTTCGTTTAACACAGCAATGTTCGCTTTACCGGACAGGCCATACTTCAGAACAAACCAGCTTTACTGAGTTTGAGATCATTGTTTAGTCAATTACCAACTGAGCCCCCTGTAATAGTTTGCGAAAAAAAAAACAACAACAAGAAGAATTGTTTAGGAGGTGAGAATTTTCCCCGTTTGATGTAGCAATGTAAGAATTTGAGATCTTCGTCAAATTACTGAGCCTCAGGCGTTGGTATTCAGAGCGAAAAAAAAACTGCTCTCTTGTCCAAATTGTTAGGAGTTTCAGAAGAACAATTACCACGGCGATTGGATTGCAAAAGAAAAGTGCTGCCCAGCCGTCACTTTTTTCTAGGGTCAAAGATTGTTTCGTTTCGTTTCGTTTCGCCGAATACCATATGCCCTCGCAGTCTGCGACAAACAATGATCAGTTTGGGGTGAATACACAAGACCTTTGGTCTTACCTCAGCAAACAGAATGGTCACAAAGAACAGAACAGTCACCGGTAGCTTGAGACGCGAATAATGAAAGGAGAATTCTAAACAATAGTCAAAAAGCTCAACGGATAGTTTTTTACCAAAGCTTTAGCTCTCTCTTTACAAACCATTTAGAAGTTCATTCAAGACGGTGCATGTTTTTGTGGAAAAGGTGCTCTTGTGAATATCGGCATTGCAGATGTCTGGCAAGAACCGCAATCGCTCTGAATCGCCGCTCGGTGTTTAGACAAATCCAGTATATAAAACCTCCTGAGCATCTCTACCTGCTAAACAAGCTATTACAGTTGGTTCCGGTTAGGGTTTTAACGTGAAGTTGCTACATGATTGGAGTATACAATTTTGATCTTCCAAAGCTTATGCCAGTAGAAAACATTTCCTTGATGAATTTATGATATTTGTCTCTCACCAATACACGCCAGGATACACGACAATAAGTTACTCATCATGGCTCAGCCAATCAGGGATTTGCGGACGCCAGCGTCCGCAGCAATGAACATACGGGGATTGTTATAGCCGGCATCCCTTACCCTCTCTCCCCAACCTCCTATTTTTTCCTTCTTCCCTGTGCCCTACCCCTTTCAACGCCTGTTACGCAGGCTACGCGTATAAAAAAATTTTCCCAGTTTCTTAGTTATATTATTCATAAAAACGACTGTAAACGACTGTTCGTGTGGTACCGCTACAACGTGTGTATACTTGTGGTATTTAAATTCTAGCGTTAAGTCACCCGTTAAGTAAGAACTCGTATGTATGAGACTATGTTACTAGTGTGTAATAACAGGTACCCGTGTGCATACTAGTGATGTGTATAAGAGAAGTATACGTAGTAATCCTGTGGAGAATTTGTTCTTGATCATTAGCAAGAAAAATGAACAAACATTGAAACTTACAGGTTCACCAGCTCAGGGAGATTTGAGAACGCCCCAGTCAAAATCTGTACAATTTTGTTGTTGGAGAGGGATCTGCCAAAATAAGTTATTAACTTGAAATTGATCGTCCGGGTGAACGTAGTCCTGAATAGGACTGTTGTTGTTGACAGTGACTGACGTTTCGACAACCTGTGCGGTAGTCATCTTCAGCCACTGAATCGTAGCCAACAGTTACCAACGAGGCGCGTAGCGCCGAGTTCGCTGTAACTATCTCATATCAAACAAGCGCGAATGGAATAAATGTTTTATTAAATTTTTTAAACTCCAAACGTCTGGTTATTACAACTGAATTTTAGTAAATTTCATTTTGAATATTACAAAACGACCGGATATTAATGTAACTTACGGTAAACCAAGGGAAAATCACATGACATGTGCGCCGTTTGCGAATTTAGTTGAATGAAAAATCTGAAAGGGGAGGATGCTATGCTTAAATTATTCTCGACAAGTATTGTTTTTGCTTTCCCTCGCTGTGACTGTGGAATTTGACGCTGGATAGGTTGACCTGCTTGCTCTTCAATTTCTTTTTCTTCTTCCACTGAATCGGAGCTTCACTAAGACCCCGCTCTATCAATCAATTTGTTGTTGTTGTTCAATGGAACCGCATGTTGTAGGATTCACTTGAGGCCCGTTATGGTCCATTATGGACGTGGGAAAGTGTTAAGAGGTGTAAAAGCTCCTCAAACACGCAAGAAAGCTGCTAATGGTTTTGAAAACTTACTCCTGCAAGGACTTGCAAGCCATTCTGAAAATGTTTAAGGTAAACTTTGTTGTTGCTGTTGTTACATAATCAGCTCGACGTACGGAAGAATTAAGCTTATAATTTCTTTAAATTTATAAGGAAACTTCGGAGTACCATTAAATAACTTCAAATCAAATTTCGTAGTTTTTCTGTCGTTGTCGCTAAGGCATTTTCTGGCTTCTTCTGTTGTTCCGTCAGCAGAAAGCTCGTGAAATCTGCTTTGCTGCTTTGTCCGAAAATTTGACAGGTGAGTTTATGCCGATAATTTATGCAGCATCTTGAAACTTGTTTACTTTGACAGCTGGGGCTGACAGAGTTTTGTGTAAACTTGTGATGTTTTCAATTGTCTTTTCCACTGGGTTTTCAAAATGAAATACAGCTCCTATGAAGAGTCTTCCGTTATTCATGGCTGGTTTGTTTAGTGGGTTTTTGGTTGATAAATGGTCGTTTTCGGATGGCATCGTTTTTGTTTTTCACCTTGCTTGATGCGTAAGAGGGTTCAAAATTCTCAAGCGATTCTGGCCTTACTTGATAGCTTTCAGGAGCTGACCTTCGAATGGTAAGCCTGTGTAATTATTGTATTTGTGTTTTTATGTATCTAATTTAATTTCATGAAGTCGAGCGCATTTTATGCGGCAAGTTTATGCACGTTTGTGAGATTTGAGACACTGATGTGACCGAGTATCTGGTTTGATATAGGCTTCCAGAACTTTATAAAGCGTTTAGATATATTTTCTTACCGTAAATAGAAGGGAAACTTTCCCAAGAATATCTAGTTATAAATTTGGCTGTAGAAAGAAAGCTTTGAGGATTTTCTTGCCCCGAGTTCATCAATGAAAAAAAGCAAACACCGGGAAGCCGGGTTAAAACATAAACTTTTTAAGCTTCAAAAAAGACTCAAGATATTTAGACACTTTTATAACTTCCCGAATGAAAATTATTGTCTCTGTCAAGATCTGTAAATGTTTCACCGAATTAGTTTTCTTTTGATTGATTGTTAGTAGTCTCTCTCGAAATTTTAATCGCTGTTTCGTTTGTTTTCAGTCGTTCATGAACATTGCTTGCAGGAGTACTCAAAATGCCGCACGTATCAAACGCTTTTTAAGATTACATATCGTTATAAAACCACTGAATAAAAAATAAACATAATAAATTCTTTATTATGTTGAAGCGTAACTCTGTTAATTTTCATTCAAACACCCGACCACCGCTCGCACTTCTGCAAATTTGGCGCTTGTCAAAAGTGACAACCGGCTGGCCGTATACTGGGTGATTTTAGAAATTTTTTGAACGGTCTCGAAAAAAACCCACGATTGATCGTCCTGAATATTGAATGAGTGCAATTTGTCTTGAATAATTGTGAGATTTTGCATTCTTTCCGAGGTTTGTACAGGGTTTTCATTAAGAATTACAGTAGCAGGAGAGTAGGTTAAAGTAACAGGAGAATGTTGCGAAAGAGCGAAGCTCTTTCGTTCGAGGAGCGAGCAACGCTCGCTCCACCCTAGGGGGGTCTGGGGGCATGCACCCCCAGGAAATTTTGGCTTTTTTAACCCTCTGAGATGCCATTTCCTGTTATCTGACAGCAAATTTCAAATTTCATCTTTCTAGCTGGCAAACAAAAAGCAATGTATACCTTAAAATGGTGCCAAACGGATGTTTTGTTCTTTGAATTTTACAAGCAAGTAAAGTTAAATCAAGAGCTCTAACCCTTTTACTCCAAGAGTCTTGTCAAATGAGTCAATTGGCCCTATTATCTATCTTACTAAATACCAAATAATAAACCAAAGTGTGAACATTGCAAATGAAAGCTGAAATTCAATATTTTCCTTGGATGCTATCAGTAGTAAAAGGGTTAACTCTATTCATCAACTCCACTGTCTCCACTGTCATCGCTCTCAAGGCTTTTAGCAAAAGCTTCCAGAGAATCTAGCTCTTCCTCAACCATGTCATCAAGGCAAAGAACATGAAGTGCTTCTTTATACTCCTCTCGGATGTTCTGCAACTCAGTGGTCGATGTTGCATCTGTCTGTGTCCCCATATCTTGTACGACGGTGCTGGGAGTGGCAGCTTCTGTTTCACTGTTGGGTTCTCGCTGCGTGCTTGGTTTGTGGTATGGGAGCTTTCTCCTCTTCTTTGCAGTTTTC
>BOPM01000690.1:99700-112274 GCA_022179025.1 Porites australiensis | reverse complement strand
TATGGCGGAATACCCCCACTCCGCGGACCATATGTGCTCTTTGTCTTCTGTACAATGAACTTCTTGTAAAAAATAAACGGCATATTTCTTCATCTTAAGCCAACGGAAGGTCTTACGCCTTTTCATGATGTTCGACAAACCTCTCACGTTTAATGAGCAAATTACTAATTCGGCGTTGTATGGGATAGTTTGTGGATGCTTATAAACAAAGCAATTGAAAAACGTAGATATGTTTCGAGTATGCAACTAATTTGTATGACTAAACAAAGAAATAAATATTGCCACCAAAAACAGAAGGGTACTAGGCTAAAATAAACAAATAAATCAAGCAAAACATCAAAAGTCCATTAGTTGGGTCCATAAGGAGTCTCAGAAGAACTTAGTCTGATACGGGAAGCAGCCGTATGTTCGCGTGACAATGGAAAAACAGAAAATTTAGATTAAATGTCTCCATTAAGCCTGTGCACTGGATTGAGGAGGTCTAAGGTCTTCAGGGATATTACTTACTTTGTAAATAACATTGTTGATAATAAGCTTTCTATCGATAACTTTTGCGCTCAAACCTCGCTCCTTTTCTTGGAACATCGCTTTGATTAATACTTTCCTTTCCTGCTGTATCGCTTTTGCGTAATCTTGCGTTATGTATACATCCTTAGCTCTCGATGAATCTTTCAACCTGTTTCTCTCTCGAAAAACTACGTCTCTGTCTTCCCTGCTGAGGAAGCGTGCAATAATTGGTCTCGGGAAGCTTTTGGAGGCATCTTCTGAGCGCGGTTTCCCAACACGATGAACTGCATGGAAGTGAATATCTTCTACATTGATATTCATGTCATTTTCAATTATATCATACACTACATCCATGCAATTTTCGTCATTGCGTTCAGGTACATTCATAAATCGAAGACTCTCGCGTCTAGAATAGGTCTCCAAAGCAATAATTTTCTCCTGTTCTTCAAGCAGCCTTGTTTTCAAATTTTCGATTTCAGCTTGTTGGCTGTCAACTTTTTTGAGGTTTACTTTGAGCAGGTTTAGTTCTTGGCGATGGGAGTCGAGGCTTTGTTGGCATGTTTTCTTGTAGTCGTTGTGGGTTTTTGTTTCTTCTTGAATGTCGTTGATTGAATCCCAAGCCGCCTCTAGAGATTTTTCTACGTCTCTCAGGGACTTTTTCACACCATCAAATTCTTGTTTCATTTCGTGTCTCAAGATTGAAATTTCGGATGTCAGGTTTCCAAAATGCTCTTGCATTTGAGTATCTAAACGAGAAAGTTTGTCCATAATTTGGTTAAACTGCTCCAGGCTAAGGGCCTCAGATTGTTTGCTGTCTTCCATCACAGTGCTGCTAGAGCGACGATTTCTTTTAGGCGATGGCGGCTGTTGTGAAGACGAGCTTGATGATCTGTTTTCTCGCTCGTTTCTTTTAGACATTAGAGGCTGTCGGGTCTACCGCCAGATTTTGGCATCGATGTTTCATTACCAAGATATTAGAATACAAAAATGACGCAAAAATTCAACGTTAGGCGTACTTCCCGTCCACAAATTTACGCAGCGACAGTGACACGTCTTGCCGCCATGATTGCTCGACCCAATCCCTCTCCGGCAGTATTTATAGCACTTATGCTAGTGGGGCCGAGAAAATTCCTGAAACAAATAGTTCAAATTAAACTTAACAGGGTTAAGAATCCCAACTGGCGGGAGGCAAACCAGCTGGCTATTTACAAGCGTGGTCGAGGATTTAAACTCGGGACTACCGTGAACAAATCCAGCTAGCGGTCAGAGCGCGACTTGAACTCGGGGCCTCCGAATTGCAAGTCCGGCGCTCAAACCACTCGGCCACGCCGCCTCCTCAGGTAGGTTTCCTATCAGGTCCCAGTACGACAGAACAGATCGGAACAGATCTTCAGTCTTAGGATACTGAGCGAGAGGTACCTCTAACATCAACAAGACCTATATCACGTCTTTATTGATTTTAACAAGGCGTTTGACAAGGTATGGCATAAAGCCCTTTGGTCTACTATGAGACTTTATAACATTGACGACAACCCTATGCAATTCATTGAAAACCTCTACAACAAGGCCACTAGTGCAGTCTACCTTAATGGTGGCATAGGAGACTGGTTCAGAACCACAGTCGGAGTCAGACAATGCTGTCTACTCTCACCGACTCTCTTCAACATCTTTCTGGAGAGAAGTATAACTGACGCAGTAGAAGATCACCAATGAACAGTCAGAATCGGAGGCAGAACAATTACCAACTTACGTTGCTGACGACATTGATGGCCTGGAGGAAAAGAGGAGGAGCTAGCCTCTCTGGTGGATCGCCTGGATAAGACCTCAGCATTCGTTGGCATGAAAATTAGATCAGAGAAGACCTAACTGATGACCAATAACGCGAATGATATCAGCATTGACATCAAAATGAACGCTGAAAATTGGACGAGGTTGACAGCTACAAGGATCTGGGCGCAGTCGTCACTGATCAGGGTTCCAAGTTTGAAATACTGTCCAGAACTGCACAGACAACAGCAGCACTAGCGAGACTGAAGACCATCTGGAACGATAAGCATCTCTATGCTCAAAGATCAGACTAATGCGCTCCCTGGTTTTCTCAGTACTAATGTACGCCTGCGAAACCTGGACATTGACAGCGGACATCATGAAGAAATTGCAGGCCACTGAAATGAGATGCTTTAGGAAACTGCTTGGCATCTCATACAGAGACCACATCACTAACGATGCAGTCAGAGACAGAATCAGGCAAGCCATTGGGCCCTATGATGATATCTTGACCACGGTAAAGAAACGCAAGTTAAAGTGGTTTGGGCATGTATCAAGATCAGCAGCGCGTGCCAAGACAATTTTACAAGGAACAGTGCAAGGAGGGAGAAGAAGGGGCCGACAAAAGAAGCGTTGGGAGAATAATATCTCTGAGTGGACAGGGTTGAGGTTTTGCAACGCCCTAAGAGAAGCTGAAAACAAAATCATATGGAGGGAAAGAGTTGCTATGTCCGTGGCGCCCAACGGTCACCATGACTACGGGATAGGTACATGGAGCATTAGTCACATTACTCATAAAAAGCGACTGTTACCATCTGTCCGTGTCTTACTGCTACTAAGTCTGTATGTCAGCCGTTCACTAAAAACCTGTAAATGTACAGATCAGTTACGTCTCTCGTGTGTAACTATATGTAGCTGTGTGCATACCGATGATATTTAATATACTCGATATATTTAGTACTCGTGTAGTGTCTAAGTCTTGGTAATTAGCAACGAAAAAAAAATACAAAAATTCAAACTTACAGCAGCTTTAACTTAGGGAGATTCCAAAACGCCCGAGACGAAAGCTGTGCAATTTCGTTGTTTTCAAGATCCCTGGAAAAGTAATTTATTTAAGACATTTATTTTAAACCTGACCAGTACATCAACAACCAATCAACGCACGTCTCTTGCCAACCAGTGTAATCGTAACTAGTGACGAGTTTCTTTTGCAGACTCGCCAAAATTTCTCGTACATTTACTTTACATTCTCAAAGCTTTTTCTCGAAACATTAAAAAAAATGGGTACAAAGTGAAAAACTGAAATATATCGATGTTTAAAAGTACAAAGAGACGCCTTATTTGGTAGTAAGTAATTCTTTTTGTCCGCTTATTTTTTGTTAACTTCGCGAAGGAGAAAGCAAATTAATATATAATGAGGCTGATAAAGAGATAGAATGCGTGACGATATTTCCCGTTTTCAACTATTGTCCCTCTGGTACTCAACGACATGCAGCTAGTTATATTTAACTGACACTTGTGCTCCTAGTCTAACAGCTAACCAGCAGCTAAATTCTGCAAGTTCAGTGTATGACGTTTTTTCTAGTCTATTAGTTACATATTATTCATAAAAACAACTGTAAGCGTCTGTTCGTGTGATACCGCTAAACCATGTGTGTACTTGTGTTATTTAAATTCTAGTTAGTGTTAAGTCGCCCGTTAATTAGGAACTCGTATGTGTAATGAGACTAAGTTACTAGTGTCTGATCACCTGTACCCGTGTGCATACTAATAATCTGTATAACCATGTGGAGAATTTGTTCTTGATCAATAGCAAGAAAAATGAACAAACATTGAAACTTACAGGTTCACTAGCTCAGAGAGATTTGAGAACGCTTCAGGCAGAAGCTGTGTAATTCTGTTGTTGGACAGGGATCTGCAAAAATAAGTTATTTACTTCATGACAACAATAATGTATATGCGGCAAATTTGTATTTTCTTTGAGCTTTGATTTTTAACGGAGAAGAAGACGTGAGCCTGATTAGAAAGAGGGCAGCAATTTCAGAGGAACATCCTTTACGCGGCATAGTACATGCAGTCTGGTACATGGTTAAGGCGGCTGAACACAGTTTCGTGTTTCCAAAATAGGATTGGAAATGACCGGGAGGTCCAGTCCAAGCTCGTTGCTACTTACAGAGGCTTTTCTTTGTTTGATGGCAGTGGCCTACTTGACGGGGCGCTTTATGATGTTATTTTCGTCGGATAGAACTTTAACGTTGTGTGGGTTGATGATCCGTTTCACGACAGTGCTTACCATTCTCCGCGTATGTAGCGTGTGTTGCAGGCGAAAAAAGGGGAGGGGAGGGGGAGGGGGAGGGAGAAAAGTGCAAAAGAGGGGAAAAGGGAAGGGAGCGCCTGCTGTAAGAGCCGGTGTTTTTGTATTCCACCCACCAATTTTCTAACTAATCCGATAATGTCAACTGTCAATACGTGACCAATCACAAGTAGGGGTCTTCTCAACATGGTCCGAACTTAATTACTTTGTTTGCCGGAATTGTCAAGTTGAGACATCATAATCGGGCGAAATAAAACATCTTTACTGTTCTTGCTCTCGAAGCAAACACGAGAGACATAGACTACGAGCAGTCTCTCTCTTTTTTCACTGCTCGCAGTTGGCTTATAGTAGTCGACGAAACGAAACGAAACCATTATTCAACGAAACGAAACGAAACAAGTACTGCAATTCTTTAATTCTGTAATTTAACTTTCGACCTGAAATCTGTAACTTGTGAAATGAACCACTAGCAGTTGGGTCAATCTATTTACAATCTATTTAATTTACAACAATAATAAAAAAAATTCAATGTACATGAAATATTTTTGTAAACAACGTAAACACTCGAATCTGAAACTAAACTTTTGAGCCATCTCATCTCATCGTCGAAGTTTTAAACTGCTTCAAATTACAGTTAGCCCTGCTGCCTTAAATCGTGGAGACCGCAGGTGGCATACTTATTATATTTTGATGAGCTGCTGGCCAGTTTTGTCTGGAAGAATGCGCGACGCTTTCTATATCCTGTCACCTGCATCTCTTTTGGTGGGAAACTTGTGCGTATTGCCGCCAAGGAAGCATCAAGACCGCGAGAAACAACTATTCTGCGCAGATCCTGAAATCGATGCGTAACAAACACATCGTTATTATGAAAGTAGTCTGCGAAAATCCTCTTGCCATAATGCTAGAGTACGTGTTTTTCGAATTTGCATTATTCAGCCTTGAAGGTCGTGTAAGCTCTCTACAAAATTATTTTGAATACATTTCTGCCAGGGAGGAAATGGTGTCATCTTTCCCCTGCTCACATACTGTAATAAGATCGTGCCACACGTCAACTGAAAGGTGTTGACAACGCATTTCCGCCGCCCTTTCTTTCTTCTTTTGTATTGCTGTAGCCATACACGACGCACTTTTGACCCATTCTCACATGAAAACAACAAGGGCAAATGATTGAGAAATCTAAAAAAAATAATTAACTTGTGCATTATAAAGGCAAACAACTGGACAGGGCAGTGATACAGCATTCCCTACTGTTAACTGATGAAATGTAAAATGCTAGGCGCCGGTCGACCTAGAAAGGTACAGAAAATAATGCAACAAAGCGTACGGATAAAGAAAGAACAGGTTTAGATAGCAAACTAAAGCAAATAATGTTCGCTTTTTTCAGGGCAAGAATACGTACGACTGCACAATATGAAACGCTACGACGGACTTTTATTATTGTAATGTTTAAGGTCGAGTAACGCCACAGTGCAAGCTCTGTATAAATGCGCTGATACCTAACCTTTTTCCCGAAATGAGTAAAAAAGTAGCGAGTCGATTATATTTTCTTAAACAACTGAAGAGAGCGAATATTCCCGCTAAAGATTTGCTAATCTTTTACTTGACCTGTATCCGCCCAGTAACGGAATACGCATGCCCGGTGTTTCACAACGCGCTTCCCGCATATTTATCTCGCAGAGCTAGAACAGCTACAGAAGCGCGCCATGCGAATTATTTTTCCGTTTGTACCATATAGCGACGCATTACATCAAGCCAACTTGGAGACGCTCTCTCGACGCAGGCACTCTATCACAACTAAGCTTTTTGATTCCATCACTTGTAACTCAGATCATAAACTGCATGAGCTCTTGCCACCTCGTAAAAATTGTGAATCCAGTTTAAGACGAAAGAGGAATTTTAATGTCCCCCCGGCTAAGACGAAGAGACTTAAGAACACATTTATATATAGCAACTGTAATTAAATTTTTAGCTACATATGTGTACATTTCTCTTATATTTTTTCTTATATTTTTATTAGATTTTATTATTGTAACGATTAATCTAATTCAGCTTTTAGCTGCGACTTTAATCAGAAAAAACTATCTATCTATCTAAGTATCTATCTATCTATCTATCTATCTATCTATCTATCTATCTATCTATCTATCTATCTATCTATCTATCTATAGAGAAATATACAGTGAAAGACCATAAAACTAAGCGAAAAAACAGATCGTGCTCTTGCCCCCTGGGCATCCTATAGTACTCATTAAATCGAATTGATTCAATATGGCCGCCGTATCGGTAAAAAGGTCTATTGAAACGAGAAATACGTTCATACACTCCCGTAGTTTCCTCAAAAACCAAACCCGATTGCAGATCAAAATGAGCAAAGTGTATACCCATTTTCAGTCGTCTCGGCAACCGAGACGACTGGGGGAGTAGGGTGCGTTAGCTCAGTTGTTTTTTGTAAAGCTGGAGAAAACTATCGCGGAAACTTTCACATCTTTCGAGAAAAAAATAGCCCAACTTCTGCATAAAAGCATAGCCGGCAACAAAATGAGAGAAAAATTAAAAAAAGGAACTTTAGTGGAAACAGCGGCTATTTGGCACAATGTAAATTAATAGTTTGTGTCCTCGCACATGGTCATTAGGTGACTAATAAAACAAATTGGCACATTGCTTTAATGACAAGCAATAAACATTAATATAAGAGGTAAAATACGGTATGCGAAGAATAATTCTGATCTGACTTGCAATCAATAGAGCCAGGACCCTTTCAATAAATTTTTGCTTTTGCATGCATCGAATCAAGAGAATAACTAATTCGGCTAAATGGCTTTCGTAGCCATAGAGGTACTGGTCTGCAACTCGGCTTTTAGAGTTAGAGCAGTAAAATAAGATTAAGCTTTAATCCAATCGGCAGGTCTCACAAAAACAACCGCGCTCCGAGGGTTCCCTCCCTTACTTTGAGAAAGAACCTTGGTTGCCGCTGGTCACGTGGCTCCCAAAGGTGGGAGCCCTATCAGAACAAATTTATAGGTAAATTAAATGTTTTCCACATCATACAGACGCTTTTGACGCTTTCGATTCCGAGTAGCAAACTTGAGCCAGGAAGCCGTGAGGTTAATGGATTTTGAAATCATATTATGTGATGAAGAGGTATACACATCAATCTTCGCATCTCTAGGGAATACCAGACTTTCAGGCTTAAAAAGAATTTCAGACTGCCAGTTGGAACGCAAACGACAGAAAGCAAACCAGTGAGTGCAACGTCCGGCGTTTGCTTGTGCGAAGAGTTTTAGTCTTTATCATAAACAAAAGTCTCTGTTAACTTTGCAAAGAAGAAAGCAATGTGAGTCAGGCAGCTGAAAGAGAGGTAGAAGTAATTCTCAAAAATGTTTTCCCAGTTTGCGATTGTTGTCGTTTGGACACTCAATGGATTATGATAAGAGGAAACAACAACAACTAATCACTAGCTTAATTCTGTATTTTTAGAATATGACTTTTTTTCAGGCTATTAGTCATGTTATTCATAAAAATGCGACTGTCACCGTCTGTTTGTGTAGTACTGCTACATGGTGTTGATGTCAGCCGTTCAGTAAAGACCTGTACATGTACAGATGAGTTACATTACTCCTGTGTAATCATATGTAGTTGTGTCCATACCATGTCCATACATATGACATTTTTGACACTCGTTATACTTAGTACCTGTGTAATATTTTAGTCTTGGTCATTAGCAAGGAAAAAAGATACAAAAATTCAAACTTACAGCCACTCTAACTTAGGGAGATTCCAAAATGACCCAGTCGAAAGATTTGCAATTTCGTTGTTTTCAAGATCCCTGCAAAAAGAATTTATTCAGGACATTCATTTTAACACTGACCAGTACATCAAGAACCAATCAAAGCACGTTCCTTGTCAACCAGTTTTAATCGTAACTAGTGACGAGTTTCAGCTTTTCTTTTGTAGACTCGCCTGAATAAAACGTGGATAAGGTTAAACAGCTGAAATATAACGATTGAAGCCCAAAGACCTTATTTCGTAGGAAGTCATCTTCTTGTCCACTTAGTTTTTGGTAAAATGCAACCGGGAAGCCCTGGGGACGAGGATGCGTTTGCTCAATTGTTTTTCTAAAGCTGGAGGAAATGGCGAAATTTTGACGCGTCTTGCGAGGAACAAATAGTCCAACCCAACTTCTGCCTAACAGCATAGTAAAAATAGCAAAAATACAATTCAACGAATGACTACTGCTATTTGAAGAATATCTGCTTGACTAAATACCCCTTAAGTTCATATCCAAAATTTGACAAGGAACACACATTTGACTACAGGAACTTGACACAGAACGACGTAAGGATGGTTTAATTACAAATAATTTTGAATGAACGAAAAAAACAATAATTGGATTTGGTTTTCGTTTAATCTTGGGACTGGACGGATAACATCCTTCTCGATCTACACAAATTCAGCCTCTACCGAAGGCCTTGGCGGATAACACGCTCCTCGATGTGTTAAGTCTCAACCAGTTATTGCTTATTATTGCGTGCACGGCAAGAATTTAGGCATGGCAAATACCCTCACGACCCTCACCCTAATCACACCGGGCTTTTTTTGCTTTCTGGGACTTGAGGTGGGGGGGGGGGGGGGGGGGGGTGGGCTCGGAGTCCCCCTCTCTATAACTTAAAAACTGCTCATCCTACGGCCACCAAAATTACACACAATAATGTGTGTAATTCTTAATTAGAGTGGCCAATATTACCGTCCAATGACTCAATGAAGAATTGTTCCAGACATTATAACGAGTCCTGATCTAAATCAAATAGTGAACATGTTTAAATTACTAAGTGGAAACTTGCATGCCAAAATTGTTTTTTAACAGAATGGACAGAACGGGAATGAAAAACACAATTCTAAATCTCTGCAGTATAGAGAAGAAAAAAAATGTGATTAAACTCGATGGATAACCATGCAGCTTGGAATCGATATTCAAGGAAAGAAAACAAATTTATCCGACACTGATATCAGTTAATCACTGAGTTCTATTTAAATGGAACTCGGCCCGATATAATTGGGTGATGCATCTGTTGTGTAATGTAAATAGTCATCGGTAAACCCCACGGTTTTGTCGATTAAAGAACTATTTGATATGGAGTTTACTTAATATCCAACCGAACTGTTAAATTGAGATTTGGCAACATCGTGTATCTCAGGCTTTTCACAACTGTTAACCATAATGTGTAACAAAATAAAGATGTCAACAGCCTTACTTTCATATTTGACAACGGTAAACTGTTCACCCTTGGCCTTACCCCTCCTGAGCAGACCCCAATAGAAAGCGACAGTGGTACACTTTGGGAACAATGCTGTTTTTAAAGACGTTACGTGCCTGCATTTATTTGCAAATATGAATACGTGCAGCGACTTTTTGAAATCCACTGGCACCAAAGAAACTAATGGTAAACCGTGAGGGTAAACCGTGGACTGTGAACATTACTAGTCAACTCATGCAAATAATTCGACCGAGTTCAATTTCAATAGAAATACGCTGAGTTCGAAGATACCTGCCCAACATTTGCCATCAGAAATTGCTCTTTTCAAAAATACTTTTGTAAATAGGCTGTTCTGGCAAAGACATTTCCTGTGCTAAATCTTTGCAGGTCCTATCACAAATTAAAACCGCGGTTTCAATGCGACAGAACAGCTTACAAAAAATCTGCGCTCACAAACACCCCTTATCCCTTTCAAGTGAAAATTACTTTTCAACCAATTCTTCTCCTCCCATACTTTACCTTCTCCTCTCTCATTTAGAAAAAAAAAATTCAGTTATCTAACTTCTACAAGTTTGTATATCACAGACGTTACAAATGCAGGGCGCGTGGCCGCCACTAATCTCTTGCGCATGCTCCAAAAAATTTTCCACTGCTTCAGACAATCTCAGACAAAAGCCTTGAAACACTTTGGAAAATTTTGCTCAATTTCGTTTCACCTCTCCCTTTTGCAATGTTTATGTAGCCACGTGACTCTGCAATCACATCCCAACATTGCAGAGGGAAAGGGACGTGCAAAGGTGTTTCAAGGATTTTGGGCGAGGATTGTAGTGGTCTCAGAGTCCTTGCTCTCCCAATCCCTGTCACGATCGAAAGCAGTGCAGATGCAAGTGCTCCTTTTCAAGCGTAGGAAATATTTTTTCTTGGCAATTAGAAATACATAAGGACTTTATAGCGGAGCCCCATTGCTAACAAAATTTGGTTATGACGTCAGCGTTCGCCCCCCGTACGTCCACCCATGTAAACCGATGTCAAGTGATCTTGCACAAATTGACAATGGCCTGTCAGTTATATAAGGCCCGGTTAAGACGCCGAACTTTTCATGAGCCGAACCTAATACATTGAATTAAGTTCATGAAAAGTTCGGCGTCTGAATCAATTACGAACGGCCTGTTTCAATTTGGAAGTGCTCAACCGTTCTTTTCGCCTAGCCCGGCCGGGGATTTCGGGTTTGGAGCGACTTTGGAACGGATTTGATTCAGACGCCGAACTTTTCATCTACCGAACCTAATGCATAGATTATTATAACGTATTTTGTAAGCAGTTTGACAGAATTGAGCATTTTCCACCTTTTGAACTTAGTTCAGCTGCAATAAAGATCGGCGTCTGAATCAATTATTTAGACCGGTTGAATTGATACCGTTGGCCTTCGGCGGAGCGTCTTCGGAAAGCTTTCCGAGCGAAGCACGAAGTCTATTACTCTAACCCGCGCTAAGAAATCTTGAGAGCCCACGAGCGCTTCATTCAGCGATTGTTATGTTTCAAAATAATGGCGGTCGCAAAGAAACGTTGAGCGAAAGGGAAGATCGAAGGGAATTGTTTAACGGTTAAACGACCCAGAATGATCACACACGGCTAACTAACACACAGAGAATTAACAGATTACAGCAATCAAAGAGGTAAGAGATTCTTTATTTTCTAATTCAAACTGAACTCCTCTGCACCCTGTCCCGTTTGCTATGGACTTTGCTAAGGCATTTGACAACGTGAGGCATAGTATACTTAGTGACAAATTAAGGGCCCTTAACTTAAACCCGTATATTACCAACTGGTATCTTAGTTTTTTACGAAATCGTTAAAAAACGGTTAGTGTTTAGAGGTAGCAGCTATTGCTGGTATAATGTAAACAAAGGCACAACACAGGGCAGCGCTAGTGGCCCTTATTTGTTTAATCTTCTTATTAATGATCTCGATCTTGTAAACTGTCCTGATGCCTCTCTTAGTAAATATGTCGATGATACTACGATGCAAGTAATTGTAAATAAGGCCGGAACTGATTGTGCTAGTGATGTAATTTCGCAATACCTTAGCTGGTCAAGTACAAACTATATGCCTTGCAATCTATCCAAGTGTAAAGAATTAGTTTTGAAGAAGAAAGGACAAGCAAATCCTATGTGTTAAGAAGCTTAAGGATGGAAGGATATAACCAAGTGGAAATTGATCATTTATTTCAGTCTTTAGTTTTGCCTTAAATTTCGTATGGTTTACCGGTGTATGCAGCCTCCGTGCCTGAACTTAATACTGTGCAGCAGTTCCTTCGCAGATATCGATGTCACAAACGCCGTTATATATCCTATGCTATAGATATATACGATTTGCTTGAAAAAACAGACAGGTCAATCTCCAAGAAGATTAGCTGCCTACCTACTAATCCGCTGTATAATTTTAACATGTAAATATAGGTATGTATTTTTACTTGTCAGTTGTTTTTCTAAAACTGGAGAAAATGGCGAAAATTTTCACACCTTTTACGAAGAACAAATAGCCCAACTTCTGCATAAAAACATAGGAAGAACATGAGGGAAAAATTAACAAATTTCTCTGGAAAAAGCGTATGTTCAGCACAATGTATACATTATTAGTTTGTGTCCTTGCATGTGGCCATTAGGTGACCAATAAAATACATTTGCACATTTGCCTTAAAGGCAAGCAATAAATATAATTATTATTCATT
>BOPM01000690.1:78790-95476 GCA_022179025.1 Porites australiensis | reverse complement strand
CATTCAACAATTTTAATGGCTCATAGTAGAATTTTTACAAGATTAATATTAATATTGATGTGTAGTCTTCACTCATACACTTTTTGGTTTTAATTGTGGCTCCTGATGGAGGACAGAGTTATCTAGCAGCGCTAATTACGCTGCGAAATAGCACAAAATTACGTTTTTATACTCTACCAGGAGCCATATTTATCTAAATCGGGGTAGTAGACCGTAACTGGATACCTTTTCCAGGGATGGGGTTGACTTCATCGAAATATCCGGGGCACCCAACGAGAAGATAGTTCAAAACCACTTAAACATAGCATTGTTAAACGTATTTTAGTATTTAAACGGTAGATATAGACATATTTTTATCCCCTAGAAATTTTTCATCTGTTCGGATTTCCCAGCTGAAAGTCTAGTGATCCGAAAATTATAGGGATCAAAACTTACCTTTTGGAAAATTTCAGCCAGAAAAAAAGGGTCCCGAAAATTCTAGGTGACCTTTTAAGGGTAAAAATCCGTTAAAAATGGGCAATTATACCATTTTTAGATGTTCGAAAATCCTAGGAGAGGCAGGCAAGCAAGAAATTTTACAATGAAATGTTCCGAAAATTCTAGATCGCAAATCGTCTTCCGAACAGATATTTTCCGAAAATTGTCGTTGGTTGCCCCTGAAATATATATCATAGCCATTAAATGTGCTAATTTTAGCACATTTTGTGCCATCTCGTGTGACTCCCTTGCGCATTTTTTGCAACAGCGCCGTAGAAAAGATTAACAAACGAAATGGCGTTTGAAATTACCTCCTTAGGAGATGGTAAACTAAAAGGAACCTAGTGGCTGTAAACGTCCAGGTGTACGACTTCTATCAATGATCAATATGATGGAAAAGGTAACAACTCGAGTTAACACTCAGACCCCTTTTCCAAATTTCTGAACGGCCAAAAACTTGCACGGATCCGCCTTTTCTTTACTTGCGACCCGCGGAACCCGCGGAACCGTGCAAGTTTTTCAGCTGCAAACAGTACCGCAATCTGTAAGAGAATTTGCAAGAGCATTCTGAAAAAGAAGTGAGCGGGAAAAACAATGAGGGGAAGGGGTACGGAGTGAGAGTCGTAAAACTCCTTTAATGGTACTTTTAACAAAACTGAGCTCCTTCCGGATCCTTCCGGTATACCAGGTTCTGGTAAACGCTATGAATGGTTTATTTTGACAGCTCTTGTCAACATTCGAAGGTATATTACCTTATGGAAATGCGAAGTGACAGCGATGAGATCATCCGTTAGAAGGCTTACTTTCAAAAAAGTACTTCGTCCGCTGGCTCTCTTGGTCGCTTTGCGGCCTAAAATGCCCGCTCCGCAAACTGATTCAACTGCATGTACTATGCTTATTTTAACAAACAGTTGGTAATAAAAATTATTACAAATTTTACAGCAAGCAATATCCACTGCCCACAGTTAGCCCGCACGTTTCCAAACTCGCGAGGTTGATATATAACAAGTCTAGCTAGCTCGCATGAGAGCGAAGTTAAGTGATTCATAAAGAGACAAAATAGATCTTTAATATTATATCTACATTCACGGGACACCTCTAAATGAGGAGGGAATGAAGCAATGCAAGTTAATCACCAATTAACCTGCGATCAGACGTTCTGCTAAAGCTAAATTCAACTAAAAGAAGTAATTGAAGAAGAAATAGGACTGGAGTAGGTCGCTGATAAGCTGGTTTGTTTGTTTTTTGTTTTTTATCTCATTGGTAATCAGGAGCCCTTAGGCTCCTGGTAATAGTTCGTAATAGCCAACGTTCGATAAAGAAAAATTCTAACATGAATCCGAGGCTTTCTGGTTACATTTTTATATTAGGTTTGGTTTTCTATGTGCTCGTGGAAAATTTGCAATTTTTGTCCGTATGTCTCCGTATGCAGCTACTAGTGCCAGTCCCTCCTGAGTGCTAAATTTTCAAGATGGCGTCGCTTTGTTATTTTCTAGTTTAATCCTATCGTTCAGCACTTTTTACCCTTTGAACATGTAACCTAGGCAGTATTTCGAGCTTTTTGATATTTCCTCCAGCTGCTGAACATACTTTACAGCGAAATATGGAAGAAAATTCACGAAGAGGACTTAAAACAAGCACGAAGGGATCGGCCTGTTTGCAAGAAAAAGCTTGGAAACTATAACAAATGTGAGTTTTCTAATTTCTTCCTGTTTCAATGGCCCAAAATGATTATTAGTGTTTCGGTTACATGGATGATAGTAGACTGCAATTTGGCTGTCAGAGTTGTTCTGTCGTTTTAGTTGTGCGCTGTAGATCAATTCAAAAATGCCCGATTTTTTGCTCCTTTGTAGACACTGAGTTTAGGTCAGCTAAAATAAGCAAATGTTAGTCTTGTCCGTGGCTGCTTAACAATTCTTATGGTTTTAGAAAGTAGTTCTGTGATGCATTGTATCACATGCAAAAAATAAACTTCGCTCGTTAAATTTTGAGGGTTCTGTGAGTTTCAGAAAATGGTGAAAATTTGCTTATAAAAATGGCGTCCGAAGGGGTCGAATCAAGTGATGCTCGTATCTCTAATACAAGAGCAGTGAAGAACCTATGTTTATTATATTTGTCCAATACTCCACCAGACCTATCTGTGATGTTAGTATGAACTTATTCTGTTGACCCCCTTCCGTTGACATTTTTAACATTTTGCCCGGTTTTTTCTGACAACCACTCTTAATTCTCTTTGCCAGATTCTTGAGCCGAAAATCTGCGAAAACCCAGCAGTAATACAAAAAAACTTTTACATTTTCTGAACCTAAATATCTAAAACGTTTGCTACAGAAGTACTTTTTGGAAACCCCAGAATAACAGGGAATTTTTTGCGGAAGGTTTTCATATTGTTTGATCTCGGCATTTTCCTGGTCTCGCTCGCACGAGTTTTGTTTGCATGAGAGACCTTGCGTGGCTTGCTTAGGGTGCGCGTCACGCACTCCGTTATTGGGAAAAACTGTAGTAAACAACACTTAAAGCAACCAAATCGTACCACGACTTTACTAAACACGTATCCTTAAACATCAATTCAAATCGCGAACATTTTTGCTGTTATAAGGACGTTTTAAGGCACCTTTTTAGGAACAATTTTAAATATCAATTGTATACCAATTAGCTATCTTTAATTATTTTCAGCTTTTTACCTTCTTAACTTCTCACGATGATGTTGTTTTAAATTGTATAATAAAGTATAAAGTGTCTTTTTTTTTCACTTTTTTTGGCCAACATGTAAACTAGTGACATGAAGTTCATACTGCACGGTTGAATGGAGGTCTTTGGTGTTCATGTGGCGCCTAAACATTCCGTTCTGCTTGCAGCGGTAAACAAGGCTGTTGAACCATCGTGTGCGTTCACCTTCTTCGATTTTCGCTATAAAGTAATTTCTCGTTTAGTTCCTTTTTGATGTCGTCCTTGAGGCTGCTGTTTCTTCTTCTTATCGATGCAAAATAGAATATGAATGGCTTCAAGTCAGGGAAAGTCTGGAGGCCTATCATGGTTGGATCTGGGATGTCTGTGACATAGAACGATGCTCAAGTGATTTCCCCTTTGTAGGAACAAGGTATAGTAATGGTACCATGGTGCTTGATGTATGAGCCGCCTATGGCAGTGAGGGTTTTACCCGAGGATAACAAACAGTTGTTAATTTTACGGTTGGTTGCCCTCTGTTCCATTTCTCTTGTTTTGTTTCGGAACTACGTAAACGGTTTCGTTAGTTTCGTTGGTGGTCTTAGTACTACTGCCCGGCCGCCATGATAGCAGATAGTTGTGCTTGAGATGTTTTGAATGATCAAGTAATCTCCACCGCTTTATCTAGTGTTAGAGCGGACCCTTTACTTATCTCTGATTTTCGGCGATTTAGTGCCAAATACAATGCGATCTCATATCATTTTGTCTGGATGTTTGGGCGATCAAGAATGCAAAGATGCGTAGATCTGTGATGAATTTCTAAAGCATGGTAAAGACAAAGACACACTAAGGAAAATAAGTCCTCTCTTGTCTCCCCAATCTCCCAGGTTTCATGAAAGGTCCTAAGTTCCTTTTAAGAGATTCAAATAAAGCAATACTTTAGACAAAGAAATACACGATTTACTTACAAGTAGTGTAGCGATGGCAGATTTGAAAATATCCCAGGCGGAAGCTCATCGATCTTGTAGTTCCTCAAAATCCTACAGAAAGTAAGAGGTATTAATGTTTTAAATTTGTGAATAATTCTACGATAGCGGATGGGCAACTACCAACATTCAAGGGAAAAACGTTAAAACTATCTTTAAACGAATAAACTTTGACAATTCCCTGTAAACGGTAAAGTTTCAAACTCATCTCGTGTATCGTGTTATTTTTATCTGATTTACACAGATCAGATTTGTAAAGGTACGGTGAAACGGGGAACGAAAAATGTGCAACTTGATTTGCAACATTAGTTGTTGCGAAACGAGTTCAATAGCGTTGTTGCGCGTTTTAGCACCCACGAATTAGGCCTGTCTTGCAACAAATCAGGTTGTTCAAGGTTGCGAAAAGGTTGTGTAGCGACTAGTTCCACTATGGGGTTTTTTGCGTTACTTTTATTGCCGTTGGCCGGAGGACCAAAGATGGGAAGCGCTTTGATGTCGATTCAAGGCTTATTTCTTCTGCCAGCTTCCATACAAGCTCAGATAATTGTGAAAGAAATACGCAGAAATGAAACAGCAACAATAAAGACTAAGAAAGAAACCATCGAGACATTGATGTGACTGAAGAGATCTTGTGAAATTAGCTTCGTGAAGCCGATTCCTTTTGCAAGGACGCGTTAGTAAACTTTTACTCCCTACGGCCGACAAAATCAACCAAACAGGCGCTACATGTTTAGAAATACTAGTGCAATGAAATCATAATATAATTTTTTGACTAACCTTTGCGATGATTCATAGCGTTGAGATTACATTTTTATTAACATCTTTCAAACGTTTTAGGCTAGAACGTGATCAAATCAGGCAAATATCTCTGGACTTGGAACAATTGACCTCTCTCAGCTGTGCTAAACGGTTATGATACATCAAGCACTCCTTTCCCACTCCGCCAGTTGTGGTGATGACCAAAGGTGTAAATGTTCCATGCTCGATGTCCAGAACTCTCCCAGTTGTTGGGCCCAGTTGTTCGAACGCCGGTTATATTTTTTTCAGAGTATCCAATCATCAAATTGTAGGCGAAGAGAATTAAACTGAATTTTTTTTAAGCTCTCATATCTGAGTTCAAATTTCGCACTAACCCTGGGTTATCTTAACCCACCTTTGAACAACCCGGCCCAAAGGTGTAAATGTTCCATGCTCGATGTCCAGAACTCTCCTTGAGTAGAGACGCTTATTCTCGTTCTCATGGATACGATAAATTTGTTGTGGCTCTAGGTCCGTACACGATACAGAATTAGGGTGACAGACCCTCACATCGAAGAATGCTGATCTATGTCGCTCCCAGAAACCACGCGCGTGGATATCTAACCTCGCATCCTGAGCTTTGTTAAATCCTCTGTTTAAATGTTCGCCGGAGATGTCTTTAAGTACTGGCTCGATCTCGACATCGCCACACACCATACTCAGAAATTCAGCCTCGAGATCTCTTTGCTCGTTGTGGCGTTGAGTAATAAAACCTCCTAGTTTGCAAATCATACAGTGATTAACGATAAGGCTTCCCCACAAGCACAGGTAGAGGGGATATCTTCCACTGGCCAGTCGTAGAGTAGTTTAACAGCATCACGGAACTCTCTCTTATTCAGTTTAAAGCTCAAATCCTGGAGGGGAAGCATTGTAAGCCATGCTGATGATCCCTTTTCTGTCGCCAGATCTAATGCTCGCTGAGTCTGTCTTGGTTCCATCTCCTTAATACGCTCTGCCCTAATATTGCTTAATGGGCGCAAATTGACATGTGAATATGATCAACTGCGCTTTACATTTAAATCTAACCTATCTGTGTACAAAATGTAAAATAGAAAAGCAAAGTTACATAGCATAGTCCTAAACTACTTAAAAAGTCTAAAACCTGATAAGAAACAAATATCACACTTAAAAGCGGATGTCTGTAAATATCGACCAGAGGTGGGAAAAACAAATTTTTGGAAAAATCCCCAAAAAACTATGTACACTACCCTAGGTATTCTACTAATGAAGATATAAATTTTAGTTTCATTGGATAAGTATTTTGGCGATACGGCGAATGTCAAGTTCGGGCGATTGACGGCCTCCGCCAGACCGCTTTTTCGGGCCCCTAGACCGGGCTACAAAAAGACAACGATTTTAACCGAATTCAAATATCATCCATGCCAAAAAGCTTCTAATCTTATTAAAAGGGTTTTAATACACATATTGAGTGGTCACGTTCTTGAATTGATTGCAACTGGAATATTTTATGGATTTTTAAATATTTACAAAATTTTTAGGCTTTTACGCGAGCAAAATATTGTCAGATTTTAAAGGCCTAAAATCACATCCGATACGTGATTTCAAAGAGAAAAAGACATTCCACATTAAAAAGCAATCTCTAAGCTTTCAAAATATGCTTTCAAAACTCTGGGCAACATATGAAATGAATTTTTGGGAACGCAAAATTCACGAAGCACTTGAGTGTAATTTGACCTTTCTGGCTTGAGAGTTAAGAGGTTCGGTGCGACACAAATCAATCCTCCAACAAATGTTTCAGCCAAAATACGTTTAATTTAGGCAATGTCAAGTCCCACAGTAATACACAGATGCTTTATATACATGAGGTGGAAAGTTTCATGCCCTTTTGTCAGCCGTAAAGAACTATTACTCTGGCCTTCAGGTGCAGTATTTGAATTTGCTTCGCTAATGTAAACATGTGGGTCAAGTTCTTATGACGAAACTACACAAGTTTTCAAAATCTACACCAAATACCTATCCTTTCTAGTAAATACTGTGGTCTACAATTTGTTTGTTTGTACCTTGTGTCCTTGTTTGACTTCATTTCCGCGAAGAAACTGAGACATGCCAACTACAACGAAATTCCCGCTCGCTCGACATGTCACGTGTCTCTTGAAAGGGCCGTTTTAGACCTGATTGCGTTACGTAAGCATGACACAGTGATTACTTCTGATTTGTGCAAAAAAAATTTCATCTCTAACCTATATGTTATAGGTATGCCATTGAATGAGCAGACGATCTCATTTTTTTTTCTTACCACGCAGTTTTACCGATCTTAGGCTTGTGATCCCCGAGCGTATTTAACCGCTATCTGTAAAAGGTGTTCTTTCTGGTTGTTTGTTTCGTTGTTTGTTTTAGTTCAACACTTTTCCCCCGTCCTGATAGATCTGTCAGGTTTGGAAATAACCTAATGCGTTTCGCAATTATTCTGCAACACGCTAATATGGCCTATCAGGTTCAAAGAGCTTATGACACGTACAAAAACCTGCTACCGTCTCTGTACGTGCACTCTCGGTCATCTACTCGCTGTTCTGCCGTGCGACGATATTTACAGCGTGCGAATATGGGGATCTGGTTTAAGGCGAGTATGGTACAAGTACCAAATACAGGAGCACAGAGTACCGGTGCGTATCGGGAGTGTAACACCGCCGGCAGGCTAGGTACGTTTTAAATCTCATTTTAAGTTGTTGTCAAACAATTGCACTATTGTGGTCACAAGGCAAGTAAAAATTATGATAAAAAATGCCTGTTATAGTTTGCAATGAATGGGGTTCAAAGGCGTTGTCCACCAATTGCGCTATTGTAGTCACAAGGCAAGTAAAAATTATGATAAAAAATGCCTGTTATAGTTTGCAATGAATGGGGTTCAAAGGCGTGGTTTGCAAGCTGGCTATAAATGTATTACAATCTATATGCGTTTGTAACTATTACTATTAATTATTATTATTATTATTATTATTATTATTAGTAGTAGTAGTAGTAGTAGTAGTATTATTGTTATTATTATCATCGTTATTATTGTATTTCAACTCAACCAATCAGCAATTATAAAGCAGAGGCTGATTGGCTTAGCCTGCGTAGCATGAGCCCGTAATTATCTAATCACAGGCCGCGCGAGGGAAACACGCGAAGGGGAGAGAAGGCCTCCTCTCCTTTTCTGTCTTTCCCCTCCACCCCCCCCCCCCAAAAAAAAAAAAAACTGGCGCCCGCTACGCAGGCTACGATTGCCCCTACTCTGGAACGTTTTTGCGCGTGTCAAAGCACGGAAAGAACCTAGTGGGGAAGGATCAGGGGCGCAGGAGATAAAGGTTCGTTCGTGTTACACTGGTTCTTCTGGTTCGAAGATGCGCAAGAGCAGGCAGCTGTGCAAGTTCCAAACCATGATAAGTTCTTCGATGCGCAAACTACATTATGGCCGTCTTAGACATTGCGGCTAACCTACGTGCACCTGGACAGTTGAAGCTTCACGATTGCAGACACCCTTCTCCCTTAGGATCATTGGAGTCTTATCTCTCTAGGCGGATGCCAGTCAGATGGCATGCTGCAGAATTGACTGTAAAGTGGCGCTCAACTGATCGGTTGCTCTCTCCTATGCGCACGTACTGTGTGCTCGGTTATTTATTACTTGAACGACACTGATCAGCGACACTGATCAGAACAGCGCAAACAATAACGTTCGACCCTAGGCCCGGTCGAAGGCGGGGGTTGGAGGTGGAAGGGAGAGTTGAAGTTACCGACATGATAAAGGGATTTCTTTTTTGTTTTGAAAATTTTTATTACGGGATTTCTTTGAAGATAGGAAAATTTGGCAAACACAGATATATATAGACATTTTTTGTAGCTTGATTTAAATAAGAATTTCAAAGGGTATTCAAAACAACAACAACAACACTTATTGGCCGTTTCCATGACTAGAAGGCAATCTGTTTTCTATAGTACCGCACACAATGTTGGCCGCGCAGTTCAGACTCTCAGATGAGAAAAAGTAAAATTCAGCAGATGGTAAGATGAATAAACCAACCACAAACATTTACTTTCCATTTTTTAGCGTGCCATATCATTTGATCCTTCACGGAAAAATTTCAGGGCTTGGAAATTTGGGGCGTTAACTTTCGGTCCTAGGATTTTTTTGGTTTCGTCGGGAATCCGACAAGTCTGTGAAGGTAAAATTGCATGGTACAAAAAAGAAATTCAGATTGCGGTTCGGTTCATTCAATGGCCTTATAACATGTAAGTTAGAAAAGGATTCTTTTTTTTTTTTCACAACTCAGAAATAAGCGCTGTAAGACATGTTTACGTAACGCAATTAAGTCTAAAACGACCCATTCACGTGACTCGTGACATGGCGGTCGCGCAGGAAGTTTCATTGCCAAAATGAAGTGAAACAAGGACACAAGGAACAAACAAATTGTAGACCTCAGTATATACTAGAAAGGATGGGTATTTGGTGTAGATTTTGAAAACTTGTGTAGTTTCGTGATAAGTACTTGACCCACATGTTTACATTAGCGAAGCAAATTCAAATACTGCACCTGAAGGCCAGAGTAATAGTTCTTTACGGCTGACAAAAGGGCATGAAACTTTCCACCTAATGTATATAAAGCATCTATGTATTACTGTGGGACTTGAGATTGCCAAAATTAAACGTATTTTGGCTGAAACATTTGTTGGAGGATTGATTTGTGTCGCACCGAACCTCTTAACTCTCAAGTCAGAAAGGTCAAATTACACTCAAGTGCTTCGTGAATTTTGCGTTCCCAAAAATTCATTTCATATGTTGCCCAGAGTTTTGAAAGCATATTTTGAAAGCTTAGAGATTGCTTTTTAATGTGGAATGTCTTTTTCTCTTTGAAATCATGTATCGGATGTGATTTTAGACCTTTGAAATTTGACAATATTTTGCTCGCGTAAAAGCCTAAAAATTTTGTAAATATTTAAAAATCCATAAAATATTCCAGTTGCAACCAATTCAAGAACATGACCACTCAATATGTGTATTAAAACCCTTTTAATACGATAACAAGCTTTTTGGGTTAGATGATAATTGAATTCGATTGAAAGCAAGGTCTTTTCGTCGCCCGGTCTAGGGGCCCGAAAAAGCGGTCTGGCGGAGGCCGTCAATCGCCCGAACTTGACATTCGCCGTATCGCCAAAATATTTATCCAATGAAATTAAAATTTATATTTTCATTACTAGAATACCAGGGGGAGTCTACATAATTTTTTGGGGATTTTTCAAAAAATTTATTTTTCCCACCTCTGGTCGATATTTACAGACATCCGCTCTTAAAAATTGTTATATAGCACATTTTAAAACTAAGAACTAAATCTAACACTAAAATACTAGAGAAGCTCTAGGTGTTGCAAGCAAATGCTTTCTTGAACAAGTACGTCTTAATTGCTCCTTTGAAAAGATCGTAACCTCTAATTGCTATTATTCAAGAGGGTAAAGTATTCCGCAATCTAGGCGATGCTTCTTGGAATGATTTATCTCCAAGAGTTTTCTTGGTCTTAACAAGTGGTGGCTCTACAGTTCCTTGCTCGAACGCAGGTTATGTCGTGTCCGTTCTTTAATCTTGAGTAAGTTACAAAATAAAGGATCGTGCAACACCATAAATTGCCTTAAAACTGAGGATCAAAATTTTATGCTCAGTTCTAAAACAAGCTGGAGGCCACTGCAGACGAATTAACGTGGGCGTCACGTGGTCGAACCAGGACCCGAGATTTTTTACTGATAACACCGGGGCTATATTAGCGTCACTACCTACTCCAAGAGAGAGATAACGCAAACCAATATAAAGCAGAGACTCTGACGCCAAAGCTTGTTATTGTACTGAGACGGTTGAGTAAGACGTCATGGTCGACTGGGTCGAATGCTGCACTTAGGTTTAAGGGACAGCCTCTTTTGCATGACTTTTCAATCATAGTGTGCTTTACTTTTTGGCTTTAAAACTCGTTTATCTCAATTGAAGGGAAAAAACTCTAATTCGGCTTTCTTCATTCATCTCACCTGAAGTAGAAGGTGGGCGCGGTATGAAGGAATAGTCATTGCTGACTTGATAAAACTTGAAGTGAAAGATTTCAAGACATCCTCTCCTCCTTTGTTATAACAGTGACGAAATGCTATTAAGGAAGTAAGCAACTCGAGAATCCTAACGTTTTGCCTACTAGGAGTCTGAACGTGAAAGTGAGTACTGACGTTGGAACCGGAAGGTAATTCCTATGGGGAGGATCGTGTGAAGAAATGGTCCACTGTGGCGTTCTAAATTCTAAATTCACCCGTCAAGGTTTATGCAATAATTGTTTTAAACTGTTGAGGGTGAAGCCTGTCCAGATCAAAACCAAGCTTTTCCGAGTTAATTCCTTTGTGTGGCAAGTTTCTCTCTTAAATTGCACGTGGGTGATTTTTTTTATTAGATTACCGAGAAGAAGCACTTCCAAAATCAGCGTAACACATACTGTTCGTGTTGCAATGTTCAAGGGAATAAGTATGATGTTTAAAAACGACATAGATATAGGTATTGTAAATTCGTAGCGAGCGAACATCGCAAAAACCTTTTGCCCAGTCCAGGCTTAGAAAAGTCTGAGCAAAAGGCAAAGCAATTCTAGAAAACCAATTTTAGTAGCAATAGATAGTCAAGGAAGGTTATCAGACAAGTAAGAGAGAAGACAAATTCTGAGATATAAGACGATGAAAACAGACGAAACGAAACGATTATCCTGAATTTCGGTTAATTCAGAAATGGTTGCTTCTGACTTATATGCACTCAAACGACTGTGGTTGAAAGATTCTTTAAAGACTAAACAAGGAAACTGAAAAACAAAGCCACACTATATATGGGTAGTCAATAGACCGCTGAACCCCCTCCCCACCCGCCCCCCTCTCAAACCGCATATGCCAAAGGAGGTCTTCGGATCTTTCGAGGTCAGCGATATAGTTGTAAACAAGTTAAGTATCGTTTGATTTAAGAAAATAAATATTTTCTTGTACATTAGGGCATTTTGGCAACACTTAGTGGTAAACTGGATCCGGACAGGTAGGAATAGTGCTTCTAGCGTGGCTCATATTATATAGACATCAATGAAGTGCTAACTTTCTAGAGTGTTTACGAAATGTTATCCTTGTACCGTAAGGAGCTCCAACTTTACAGGGACATACAACAATCACGAAGTCAAACCTCAGCCAATTCTGAACGCGGTAGTAAGACCGGGCATAATACACTTTAGGAGGAGGCTAAGCTTATTTACCGAGACCCTCACTGGTACTCTTGTAGGGCGAAGGGGACAATTCACTTAAATCTCCACCCTGACAACATCAATAGCGACAGTGGAATTGAGATTCCAGAACCGTGGCAGCCCTAGGATCAGACAACAGCAGGCGATTGGTAGCCCAGCAGACCGCGGTGGGAACAATTTTTTCCTATAACAACGCCAACAATACTGGAAATGGAAAGAAAGAGAGCAACACTTCACAGAGGATATAACTGAGGGTCAATTGAGCGACTTAATAAATTTGATAAGATTTTTTTAATAATAATTGTCTAAAATTCGTGGTCTTCCGTTACACACAGTGTAAAGCAGAACCTCCACTGAAACAGTTTAGCTGACCTCTTCTCCCACAGCCTCGAATGTCCTTCCTCCTTGTTGACAGAATATTTCGCAAATAAATTAATGGCAAGATGTAGTTTCCTTCCGTGACGTTTGCGCGTAATAACCAATTCAACAGACACAGGTAAGTTTCATTTGTTTTCGAGTCTCCCTTTTTTTCACTTTGGGGTTAAATACTTTCATTGTTACGGGAGGAAAGCAAATGATAAGAGAAAAATACCCAAACTATTACGCTAGTTTATATCTCAAAAAAAGTTTTTAAACATGCTGAACTATTAAACAATAAAAAAAAATCAAATCAAATTACACTTAGAGGTCGTGCTTGGTCAATGAAAACCAATGGCGCGCTTAATAGCATGCGAGTCTTCCGGTGAGTCCTTAGTTCTTAGGATTTATCGGGGCTTCTCCTTTTCGAAGGAAAGCAAGTCTAATTGTGATCCACAAAAATATTTTGAATGCCATTTTTTTGACAACCACTGAGTTTTACGGCCATTCACCTCCAGCTGTGGAAAGCGCCAAAGTGAACATGAGCCCGGGAAACTGGAAAAGTGGCGGCAAAGACTTCACCGATGTGGGCATTACGTGAACTGAGGCGGTAAGCATTTTGGAACAAAACTGGTCAAAGGACATTCAGTGGAGAGGTTACCGATGGATCGATCAGATCAATGGTAGGAGAAACAGGTTAGATGGATATATCTTTATTATATAGGTTATGATGGAAAATATTTTTTAAAATTCATGTCTGAGTGTTATAGATCTTGTCTTCCATTGCTTCTTCGTCTTTTCTCACTACTACTTGTTAAGGGCATTCCATTTCTGCTTGTTGCTCTTGAGGGCATTAGGTCCGTCATGTATAGCGCGCAAGATATGACTCTGAAGATCACCATCTAAACCATCTAGTTCAAGTGAAGTGAGAAAATATATGTCACAATGACGTTCCGCTGCAGACCCGTATCACGGTACTTTAAGACCACATGACGTTCATGACGTACATTTCTCACGATTGACCAAGCTTTAAGAGAACATTGAGCACACTTTCAACATTGTTCAGGACTGCATTCAGATCAATTTTTCCACCACATCTTCTCGGCAATATAATTTATTATTTATTATTATTATTATTATTATTATTTATTATTATTATTTATAATCTTTCTGAGATGCATGACGTCATCGGCATTAATTTATGCCACTGGCAGAGTTAATTAAATCCACAAAAAAATGGTATAACAGTCCAGGCCATAACCATTTCTGGATACTCGATGACGTCATCAATAATGGCTTCTGGTGCCGACTTCAAGGAAACTCATTTACTACTCTTATTTGACGAGACGGCAAGTCCGAGTAGCAGAGGTGAAAACGAAAAACTCTACTCTAACTAGACCAATTTCTAAGCTAGTTTGCTTGAGGAAGTCGTTTAAAACTGTGTTTATCGAAACTTGGGAGTTTTAGAGACTGATTAAAATGATCCGGTTCAAATCGGCGGACACTTGGTCTAATGAACTGTGTAATGATTTAAGTTAATTTTGTCCTATTCGTGTTGTTAGTAACACATTTGCGGAGGTCATCGTGTGTGTTTCCTCGAATCGGCCTTTGCCTGTTCAAGGCCTTCTTGACGCGGCGCTTGATGATGTTATTTTCGTCGGATAGAACTGTAACATTGTGTGGGTTGCTATTGCGACCCCTGCACGACAGTGCTGGCAATTCTTCCACCCCCACTTCTCATACGAGGTGAAACTTTTTTTGGAAAATTTCTAGATACACGCATCCAACGTTGTTTGCGGCGGTGGGGGGAATGGATGGGCATGTGTGCGCGTGCGCTATCCTAAAAGTATAACGTGCACGTTCACCAGCGAAAATTGTCTACGCATGCTCTGCAAAAAATGACACGTGATCGATTTCGGGTAATGTCATTGGCTCCGAGGCGAAAATGCCCGCGAAATGTTGTTCAGATGAAAGAAGCGATGGCAGCCTTTTTTTAGCAGTGACAGCGTTGCAATTTCTTGCCACTTTAAGAGATCAAAAGTTATTTTGGTCAAAGTTTTGACGGAAGTGTGTTCTCTAGAGAATATATCGTCCTGAAACTGGCGCAAAATAGCATTGGCATTGTCTGATTCAGTGTTATTGACGTTGAGATCGCTAGTTTGCATGTGGAAGACATGCCGAAAAGGTGGGTAATTTTTACTCTTTTTGTTTAATGCATGTTCCGTGCAACTCGGTACAAAAAGAAATTATAAAGAAGTGAAAGAAAAATTATTGGGCTTTGTTTTGGTATATAAATTAACTTGTACCGAGTTGCACGGAAGCGACAGTTTTGTTAAATGTGTATCCCGTTTTTGTGTCAAAATTCGACTTTGATTGTGAATCTAACATTCGATAACATTCGACTGTTGATCGAAGAGCGTATTACAATGCTATCCAAGATGTTTTTGTTGTTTAGTTCAAGTTTCTTATCACGGATTCAACAAAAAAAAATAGTAGAGGGACAGACATTTTTGGGCTCTGTTTCATTAATATGACTTAGCGTGTACTTTGTTGCTCGAAAATAAGCTCACGCTTGGTTCAACTTAATCTCGTGTCACTCGGTACAAAAGGAAATTATAAAGAACGTAAAGAATTATTCTTAGCCATTGTCTTGGTGGTGTAAATTGTCTTCTAGCTAGTGGATCGAAAGCGGCCGGGTTTCGGCAGTTTTCAAAAGTGCGTAGTTCGATTGATTGATCCTGAATCAAACAAAGTGCAGCCACACAAACAAGATTTTTTACCGAACAAATGTATAGTCAAGGAACGTATATGTCCCTGACAGTGTCAATAAAATTTATTAATGGAAAGATCTGGGTTTTTACTCCTTTGTAGCACTTTAGACTATATGCATTACTTTTTTAACCTTCATATACTAATTCTTTCCAACTAACACTTGAATCACGCGCTTGGAATGGGAGCGCTATTGTTTGTTTGGAAACAATAGAAAAACATGGCACGTAAAAATAAACCATGACATCATACCTAAATAATCACTTTTCTTATTATAGATTGTGATGTCAACATTTTTTGATGACGTCAACCCCACAGGTATTCTGACGTCACTTGCTCCTTGTCAGCTGATAAAAAACTATGACATCATCCTATCTTACTGAGATGCATGACGTCATCGGCTTTAATTTATGCCACTGACAAACTTAAGTAAATCCAAAAAATAAGGTTAACAGTCCGGGCCATAACCATTTCTGTATACCCAATGACGTCATTAATAATGGCTTCTGGTGCCGGCTTCGAGGAAACTCATTTACTACAACAGCTCATCACGCTTTTTTTATACATTTCTTTGCTGTCACATACGACTACATCAGGGAAATACCTAATTTCACGTTTTATGGAGGAAGTAAACAAGCGACGGCTCAATTTTCTTTCTCTTTATGAGCTTGAATATGGTTCTTAGGAATTCGGCTTAAAAAGAGTTCGCTTGCATTTTAAAAACCAAATGAGTTGGAGTAATCGTGATAGAGATTGAAAGAACATAACCTGAGATCAGGCTCTACTTTCGTTGGCTTTGAAAATTACATTCCGGCGGGCAAGACGAAACGAAAAGAGAGCCTGATACAAACCTTTAACGAAATATCCGCCTCCCACTTTTTTGATTGATTGACATTTGCCGAATCAGCCAATCAGAATTACTTCCGTTGCTTGTTTTTCTAGTATGCAAATTTTTCACGCGTAGGAAAAATGCAGACTGGCTGACTTAAAAAATGGCTTTTATCTGTTAATTTTTTCAGCCAAAGATAAAACAGTCAGCACAATCACATTTAACTCCTTGCGAGATTAAGGGAGATCTCGAAGGTTACTTCTGTTGGCGTAGAAGGTAAAACGTTTTCGAAAAGACGGCGACACGATGTTCTACTATTTTTATTATTTTGGCTAGGCGCTCTTGAATTTAAAATACAGAAATCTCTATTTTTACGTTTTCTTGATATTTTCCTCGGCAATTTCTCCCGATTTTCAGTACATAAATCTTAAAAACAAAAGCAAACAGCCAACGAGCGAGGACATGTACACCAGTTTTCTTGGTTTATTTTAACAAAAAGCGTAGTCAAACAACCAGTCTGTGAACGCTGAAAATTCCTTGAACAGCGATGCGATATTTTTCGTCTAAT
>BOPM01000689.1:204884-210651 GCA_022179025.1 Porites australiensis | reverse complement strand
GGGGGGGGGGGGGGGAGGGTTAGGTTAATAGCCAGCCTGTTAAGTAAATATTCGGTGCAAATTAGGTAAATAAAAAGTAAGTGAAAAAAATATATATAAAAACAAAAACAAAACAAAACAAAACAGAAACAAAAAAAAAACATGCTCCACTACAAGACTGGGTCAGAAAGTATATGAGAGAGACTCTATAGCCATGTTTTTGCAAATCCAGTCAGATGTAAATTATCTCATGTACAAATAAAACACAAATCACCACGATAGAAATATACAGTATCTACACAACAATAGTGTTAAATGGCAGTTTTTTACCTTCCTTTGAAACTAGTAATGAAAGTAATAACCAAAGGTTACGTAGTGCGGGCGACAACGATTGAAGGTCAAAACGCTTTTGCTCCATCACTGTGCTAGTGTGGTTTGCGTAAGCTTCGCGTGTGGGAAAGTCAAAACACGCGTCATCAGTACGAGCGATAGAAGGTCCAAACGCGCGTGATCAAACTGCGTTCCGTGCATTCCATACATTCTTAGTGGAAGTCCAAACGAATGCTGGCTGGAGGCAATAAACACAGTTCAGCATTTTTCCAGAAAGCCATATACAGGCAACTTTTACAGTAACCAATACAACTGAAACAGACGCGTGAATGACCATTCGTGAACGAGCGTCTCAGATGAGCGCCTTCAAGGACGTTTCTTAATTCTTTTCATAGCAGACGATTAAAAAGGTATAGAATAAGGTGTTATTTACAAGGAAATTCACTGAAAGACTTGGCCCGTCCATCCCGCCACATACCTTTAAAAAGTAATTACTAAGAGCTGCTGTGACTCGAATACTTTCATTGTCTGCAACTGAATATTATTGTTTAGCTAGTTGTTGCTTGGTGCCAGTTTAACCAGGAATTATGCTTACATGTACAGGAAGGAGCCCAGAAGTGTCACCGCTTTTGTTTTATTCACATTCTTTCCTACAGATTTCATCCAATCAGAAGCCAGCTGGAAAATGTCCTCGACCTCTGATTGGTTAATGTCTGCATGAAAGAATGTGAGTTAATTAAAGCAGGTCACACTTTTGGGCTCCTTACAGTAATAGTATAGACGTTAAGCAGCAGCCCATCACCAGTTATTTACATGACTACTTCCTTTAATGGTTTCCCATTACACAGATGTGGTAAGCTAGAGCTCACAGCATGAGAAACTAAATAGCAAGGTAGAACTGGATCAAAAATACTGATGATACTATTTAAATAGTTGGGTTACTTATAAACAAATCATAAATATAAATATATCAAATAGACATAAATGAAACTAAACACTATCAAATATACTTTTGTTGTAACAAATTAAATAATTAAATTACTTATACCTTGTTTGAAGTAACCTTATGATTCAGATTCAATTACAGAATCACTTAAATTATTCCAATCCCTAGTTGTTATAGTAAATAACCTAAACCTGAGGTATTTCCTGATGAGGATTATACTGGCGGGCTATTCTTCCCTTAGGCTTAATGTGGTCAGGTATGCTAAGGCAAACTGTATTGTCTACGGCCTTCTACACTCAGTGAGCTGCCCTGTGTTGAATTTTCTCAATTTCCAGAAAATGTTCAGAAAGGGTGAGGGTCCCAAGCACTAAAAGGTATTCAAAATGGTATCTAACAAGGGCCAAAGTAGGCCTATTTCTTAACTTTAACTGGACAATTAACTAGACTTCTGTGGAGGAAGGCGAGAATCTGATTAGCTTTCTTAGTTATAGTAGCTGTATGGAGATCCCAACTAAGATCACTTGATAGCTCTAATACTAAACAAGGGTAGGTTTTCTTATGAAGCTGGGGGACTCACCGATGGGAGAAGTAGCCCTGGAGAATTGCATTAACTTACATTTGTTTAGATTAAAGGTTCCATTTAGCGGCCCAAAAGAAAAGCTTGGTCAAGTTATTTTGCAATATTCTTGCCTCATTTTGGGGGTTATTGATCTGTAGAGAACTGTATCATCGGCGAATAAAGTACGCAAATTAGTCTTTCAACAAAGGTTGTCACCACTATGCAAGTCATTGATTGACAAACATCAAGAAGAGCGGAGCCAGTACAGTTCCCCGTGGGACTCGGCACAATCTAAGACTAGTAGTTTCAGAGTTCATTTCTTTGACAACTACTCTTTGAATTAACCCAGTGGACATCCAAGAAAATATGTTTCCTCTAGCCTCATGGTACTCTAGCTAGATTTGTGAGAAGGCGTTGGTGGGTCAAGATGGCCTTATGCAAGATGTGTTTCATCGTTTTACAGAGGACTGAAGTCAATGCAACCAGGCGGTAATTTCCGGGGTCATCATGTGCCAGGAGTAGGCATGAAGGAGGTGTCCTCTCTTATTAAAACGGACGCGTATTGATTATTTAGTATGTCAGCTTTGATCTTGTCATCAGAGAATACAGTACCATCAACTTTCAGTGTGGATACGTTGACTTTGTCTTTTCTTCCAGATATGATGTAACACCAGACCGTTTTGCCCGCTTAATAGTTGTGTCATTCTGTCCCTTCACAAGCAGTCACACAAGAGATTGAGGATGTATTGGTTATATGCTTCTTTGAGTTTGGTCTTCACAAACGTTCTAAAGGACTTGAAAGCAGACCAGGTCTTTAGTGCCAAGAGATCATCGTGCCCTTGTGAACTTGGGTTTATCATGGTTTATTCCTAATTAAACATTTCAACGAAGGAGTTATCCAAGGAGCATCAAATGATAGAAATCTGCCTGACAAATCATCATCAAATCTATCTAGATTCCCTTAGTCAAACAGATAGATTTTAAGACTAGATTTCTTGCACATTTTGATGTTAGACTTAACGTGGGATAGGACAACATCATGATTACTCATTCAAGGTACAACAGAAGAGTGAACTAATAAGTTAGTATTTGTGGTAAAAATCAAGGATGTTGAATCCCCCGGTTGGCTCCAACTGGCATTCACTGAGAGAAAACTGGTTGACAATGTCAAGGAAAACCAAGTTAACATGAACTCCATATTTTTGGTTCGGGTTTTTTAACATACATTTCCATCTATCATTCACATAGCGCTAGATGTCGGTGACAGCGTTAAGTTGGCCGGTTTTTTTGTTTAGACTGAGTCAGTCTCAACAAAAATACTGCATTACTCTGCATTACTGCGAAACACCCTCTAACGTCTCTAACTGCAAACAGTTAGAGGGTGCAACAAAATACCGTTAACTAATTTGCTGGCGTGAAAAGCAGTTACCGGACGCACAAAACCCCGTGGAACACCGCAATCAAAAGAGTGATACTGGCATTCCTAAACAAGTTCAGATAGGAACTAAACCATTTACGCGCCGTTATCGTTTCACACATGCGAAACTTTGAATGAAGCCTCCTAACGAGGGCACCCAACTTCAATTTTCGGAAAATATCTGTTCGGAAGACGATTTGAGATCTAGAATTTTCGAAACATTTTTTGTCAAATTTCTTTCTTGCCTGCCTCTCCTAGGATTTTCGACCATCTAAAAAATGGTATAACTGCCCATTTTTGACGGATGTTTACCATAAAAAGGTCTCCTAGAATTTTCGGGAGCCTTTTTTCTGGATGAAATTTTCGAAAAGTTAAGTTTTGATATCTATAATTTTCGGATCACTAGACGTTCAGCTAGGAAATCCGAACAGATGACAAATTTTTAGGAGATAAAAATATGCTTCTATCTACCGTTTAAATACTAAAATACATTTATATACTATATTCTCGTTGGGTGCCCCTGAACTAAAACATTGAAATTAATGAATATATATATGAAAATCAAACACGTGAGGGCTGCACCAGTATCGCAGAGTTCAAGGATTCGAATTCGCGTACAAGCAGGCATTCCTGCGCAACTGAAAAACTGAGTTCCGTCTATACCTGCAGTAGTAAATGTCAAATCAGTAGAACATCGTGATACACACTCGATCGTGGGCGACGCAGCTCGACAATATATTAAATGAAACGCTCATAAACGTCATCTCCATGCTATAGTTCTTTTCTAGACGATGAATGAGGGTCAGAATTGTTTATGCATCTCGTTGTAGACAGGTCTCGCGGTCAGGTTCAAAACAAGAGAAAGAATATACAAAAAATAGACAGTGAGTATTTTATTATCTATGATACAGTTAAGAAGAAACGACCCTCCCTGCTAGAAAAAGTACAACTAAAATAAATGAAACTAAACAAATTTCACTGATGAGCGAGACGAAACCCTAGAGGGGACTTCACATTCTGTTCAGTTAACTTTTAAAACTCACTGAGAGAAAACGAAGATGAGACAGTGGCGCCTATACAGGTTTGTAAAGTGTACACTGAAAAACACAGGAAATAACGACAAACTTGTAACGTCTCAAATTCCTTAGCTAGGAGAAAGACTATTTACAAAAGCTAGAGAAGTTTCTATAATGCCTGTGGTAGCTCCATGGCAGGGGCGAAGTCAAAATTTAGACTAAAGTTGCACTTAGACAGGTGTGAGAAAACAGGTTAGTATTCAGGATAGCAAGAAAGAAATATACACCAAAATTTCCAAGCAGCAAAATATGATATTAGGCAGCACTGGCATTCCTTAAGATTAATTTGAGTTATTTAGAACTTTCTTTATCAAACAACATTTATAACGACTGTTGAAAATATGATATGACCGTAGCATCGCGCATGCTCACTAGTTTACTAGTTAGAGCATTATATTACATGATACCACAATAAAATTGTGGGATCATTTGGGGTGGCTTTATAGCTTAACCTCCACCTTCACTTCAGCACTGCACTGATGCCACCTTAGCCGCAGCTCAGCTGACAGAAGATCTTATGAACATTGCCACATGGTGTTGTAAAAATAGTCTACTCATTAACCCGGAAAAAACAAAACTTCTGGTTCTGGGGACTCTGCAGTAGGTGATGAAGCTACCGGATGATCTAAGCATTACACTACTCGTCCTACTCAGCATGGAGATTACATCATCTAAGTCTGCGAAAAACTTGGTGGTTACAATGGACTGTAATTTAACGTACGACGAACATACAACTCAATTAACTTCGAAATGTATAGGTAGCCTTTGTCAAATAAATGGCGTAAAATACCTGTTTGATAGGCGTACGTTGATCACTATAATTAATTCCCTCGTATTCAGTAAATTATTGTATTGTTCATCAGTATGGGCTAATACCACCAAGAAAAACATCGAGCTATTACAGACAGAGCAAAATTTTGCAGCCCGGATAGCTTCTGGAACAAGGAAATTTGATCATGTTACACCTATTCTTAAGCAGTTACAGTTGCTGCCAATTGTTAAACAACTTGAGGTTAGGGACGCTACCATGGTATTTAAATGCTTAAATGGACTTGCACCTCCATATCTTTGTCAGAAGTTTAAAACCAGATCGGAAGTGCACAACTGCAACACTAGGAATAGGGACCGCCTACATACTACGACTCTGTAGGACGGCTGCAGGTCAACGGCTGAGCGCGCGTTTACCTTCAGAGGCCAAAGGCTGTGGAATAGCCTCCCAGACGAGTTTCAGTCTATCACTAATTTACATGTATTTAAAGTTAAAATAAGACAGCATTTTTTAAGGGTATTTTTAGAAAACTACGTTTTAGATATTTGCCATTGTAAATTAAGCTGAAAAGCCTTTTTGAGGAGTTAATAAAGTTAATTATTATTATTATTATGAGGGCCAGAATGTGTTGAACCAGGGCTGGCTACGGTTAGAAGTATGAAACATATCACCGTGTCATGTGGCTTCAAAT
>BOPM01000689.1:194884-199884 GCA_022179025.1 Porites australiensis | reverse complement strand
AGTACCATTTATCTATATTAGTTAAGGAACTCTAAAAACTGTGTCTAACCATTGAGGCTCTATTGGAGAGATTTCAAAATTATATTTCACACTTTACTGACTTTTTATTTTAAACAATGGGATAGGCTAGGGGGCATGGCCCTTCTTAGATTAACTGATTGCATGCTTAGTTTAGAAATCTAAATTGTATTAAATCCCCATGTCCTCTGGCAAACGAAAGGACCAAAATGAATTAATCCCCCACCCTCTCAGGCAAATCAAAGACTTGCCAAAGGGTCAATGCCCCCACAAATCTCCTCCCATGTCCAATGGTTCCCTGTGGTAGGAGGCGGGGATTTCCAGTTGGCAGTTTTCACTGACAAGGACATAAATCATAGCTAATTATGAAAGAGTTTGAAAAATCAAGGGTAAAATTACAGTCCTAATAGAAATGAAAGCAAGCTTTTGGTTTGAACTATTTAGGGCTGAATTCTACATTATTTATAAGAAACCTCAGCCATTCCCACCTATTATCAGTGTAATACTTTCAAGAAGGGAACTAGGCTTAACAGTCAAGGTGTTCACAGCACTGTGCCAATGAAATTTTCCAATACACCCACTTAATGATTTCCCTCCTACCGGAGGCCTCTTCCCTGGTATTCGGCAGGTGAGAGGAAGAGAAATTTCTGCCATAGGCCGAAATGGAATTTGTTGAGCATGTGCCATGGTTGCGTAGAGACTATTACACAAAATTTTAGCATGTGATCAAGTTTGAAACAAGGCGTTGACAGGCTAAACACAACGGAAAAGCTTGTGGTGAGCTTGTGAAAAGCTTGTGCATGACTTTGGAGGTTGTCCTTCTGTTATTTCTTTTGCATAGGTTATTCATGGACAGGGGCGTAGCCAGCCATTTTTTCCTTTTATGCCCGAGCTGTAGAAGTCCTGAAAGAGTGACTGAGGGGGAGTGGGGAAGAGGACATAAAAGTATGCCAAGTTAACGCTGACCTACAAACAAGTACAACACAGCCATTCCTTTTTGCTTTAAAGGGAACCTCCACTCTTACTACAGAATAAGTTTAAATCGAATAAAATTATGCTGATAAACAAATTTGTTCCAAATTTGTCTTAAAAAAAGTGTTTATATCAGGAAAAGTGAATTTTAAAATCTCTTATTTTCACTTTCAAATTTCGCGGGCGCCGCCATCTTGAATAATTGTGACGTATTACGGTTGCTCTATTGTTCTGACACAAAGAGCTTTTGTTTAATAACAATAGGGCAACCATTACACGTCACAATTATTCAAGATGGCGACGCCCGCAAAATTTGAAAACAAAAATAGGCGAATCTAAAAGTTATTTCTTTCGGATACAAACGCTTTCTTTAAAAATATTTTAGATTGACTTGACTGTAACAGTTATTTCCTGTGATTTAAAGTTATCTTTTTTTTGAAGTGGAGGTTCCCTTTAAAATCTTGTGTTAAATGAGTCATTAGCAATGACTGGACTCTAGAGGTCATAATTAAAAGGGAGGGGGGAGGCGGGGGTTGAGGACACACAGTAGTAGCTAGCCAAGTTTAAGCTGACTTGAGTAATTAGCAGTATTATCAACAGAAAGCGTCTTTCATTTAAAGAGAATTCTGTCAGACTGAGCAACTGGGCTGAATAATGATAGGGATACCCCGAATGTGACAAGCCTTTAAAAAGACCTCTATTACAGTCATGTATATAGAGACCTATATATCTGCATGTCTGGTTGTCCACATAAGACGTGTTTGGAGCTAGGGATCTGTTATTTTATTAGTATTGTTGACTGCAAGCAGTCTCTGAAGTCATAGTGGACACAGACATTATGGTGATAAAAAAAATGAACACAGTGGCGACTTTTTCAGCTGTGAGGTCTTCAACTGATTGGCTCAGTGTGGGTTTACCTCGGTGTAAGAACCTGTGAACCTTTTTCTTTGTTATGTTCCTTTTGTTTTTCTAGGTTTTATTGTGTAGACTTCTTTGTTTTCTTTGTTTTACGTCACCGATGAGTTTAACAGGTTCTTACACCGAGGATGAGCCCTCAGTGTATCCTCCTAATTGTGAAAGAAGATTGTAGCATATGTAAACATTTAGGTCTGTCATTCCTAATCCCCATGTTTGCATAATTGAGTTGGCAATGGTGTGCTAGTTGTTGAAATAATCCTGGTTAAATATCAATCATTTCTGGTTAAATCTGTAGGGACACTACAAAGATAAAGGCAAGGCAGCTGTGTCAGTTCAAATTTACTATAAAATAACACTCTACTGAGCTCTGAAATATGAGTCATGGTGACAACATAGAATTGCAGAGAGCAGCTGGATTATAGATCGATTAGTATAAAGTTAGGTAATAAAAGAAAAGTACTAGGAAGGTTCATTCAGATGGACTAGTTTGTCCTAAGTTGAGTTTTAACATTGATCAATGCAGAATAAATATTGTTAGTAAAATCCAACTAGTGGTCTATCATCAATGCTGCATTCTGATTGGTTGAGCTAATATTAGGCTATATGTTATAGCCCACTAGTAGTGAAAAGCACTGGCTTTTTGGCAGCAGAAAAGGATTAAAGTCTAGCTTTATCTAGCTAAAGTTGTTTTGTCTTGATATTTTTGACCAACTAGTTGGATTTTACCAAAACAAAATTTATTATTATTCCTCTCGCTGTCATGGCCTCTGAGTCAGTAGCCCATTCGGCCGACTCACAGCCCATTCGGGCTCGGGGAATAATTGTTAATTAACTGGGGGTATGAAATAGTATACCTTTGTGAGAGCCACTTGGCTATTTGTCTATAATATGTCTTATTTCAAACTGGTGGCCAATTCTAAAACGTTAGTCCCTAGATCAGTCTAAGATTAAAAAAGAATTTAAAACGTACAAGGAAAAAATGATTTACTAGATCAAGATCATTCTCTTGGCATTGATACAATCCACTTTGTTTTTCTTTGGACTGGAGTGTGATGACCTGTTGTTCGTCAGTTGGTAATTGAGACTGTATTGACCGCACATGTTCTCTTAAGATATGTGCAAGAGCATCAGGGGGCTCAAGAAACAGTCAGTTGACAATACAAGAAGCATGTGTTTTGCAAAGCATTGTCCACAAAGGCTGTCCACGAGCGCATTCGGCTTCATCAAATTCTGTTTCGGCCTGTGGCCGAGGGCTCTTTTCCTCCCACCCGACGAATACCAGGGAAATGAGACTTCTGCTAGCAGGGAACTAAATAATTGTCCATGATTTTGAAGATCAAAGTATCGAATGGCCATAGCTTTTAAAATTTGTATGATTAGCACTGTCTCAAGTGAATGATACACCCAAATGCACAAATTATGTTAAGTGGAGAAACTGTCATGGATTGTGAATGTAGCCCTTAATTATCAACCATGCAGTGTAACTTGGCGCACTTGGAAAAAAACATGTCAAAAAAGACTATATGGAAACTAGTAAGGAAGGGTGCCTCAAAGGTGGAAGAGCAAATGTAACTAGTTTTCAGGTTTCCACCTGCAACCTGCAACTTATACACCCTCCCTTATCTCAGTTTGTTTGTGACAGAATATCAGTGGGGCAATTTGGACTATAACTTGGTTGATTTGGGCAAGCTGAAGCTAGCATTTACTAGCCCAAGCGTCCTTTCAACTAGTCCCAGATGCTTTTGATTTCATATTCCTTCTGTAGTTCGAATTGCTCAAAAAACATCACTTGCCCGTCGGGCAAGTTAACAACAGAATTCACTAGCCAAATAGCAAAATCCACTAACCCGGGGCTATCGGACACCACTTTCTTTGCACACTGCTGCAAAAATAATGTAATATTTTGTGGCCGATAACTGTTCAGTTGTTGTTGTAACTATAGTGAAGGTCATATGAAAAAGCCCAAGAAAAATGAAAAAAAGAATAGCTAGGTCATCAGATTAGTTATAAATTAAACTTAAGTATTACGAAAACTATTAACAAAAACAAAACAGTGAATTATTATGACTGTTGAACACAAATACAGTGGAACCTTGATATAACTAACCTCTTTTTAACAAAGTCCTCGGTATGACGAACAATTTTCTCACCAGTTTTAGTAAAAAAGAGAAAAAGAACCTCGATATGAAACCTTGTTTATAATACAAACAAACAAATTTTGCCAGCCAAGCGTTCAGAACTGAAAATCCCTCAATGTAGTTTCCCGGATCAAACCATGGCTTCTCATTACTACAAATTACGTGTGTAAGCCAATCAAAATAGCGATAAACGTAACCGCGCAAATTAACCGCGCCGAAAGAAGAGAACGGAGGAATGTAGTGATCAAATGGGGGAACTCAGCTGTTTTTGCACATTTTTTGAAAGGAATTTATGCCGTTTGAAAGAAAAAGTGTTTCGACATTCATGGTTGAAACTGTATGGAACTAGCAGCTGTTTTAGTGGAGGTTTTTCCAAACGCCTGCTCCTCTGCGTTCGCGAGGTCGTTTTTTCACCGACGAAAGGTTTTGATCCTGGACCAGTTTCGTGTGTCCCATGCAGTGTGAACCAGCGCGCTGAGCGACCTCGAACATCAACTTTGCTTTCGACGTTACTGCAGGAAAAAAATTCCATCAGAACTGATATTTTCAGCATCTGTTCTAAGTTTTGTTACTCCCAGTCGGCCGCAGATTTCATACAAGAGCTGACTAGAACGCCATCATGCAAACGTTGATCTGGAGGAATGTCCAATGTTGGTCGTTTCGTCTACAAGTCCTTCGATATCTACCTCAGATGAATAGTTGAAGTTGGTGGAGAAATTGCGCCTGGGTGGTTTTTCGTGCTTCAGCAGTGTGTGTTCATTCCCAGCCATCTTCACAGAATGCAAAAAATGCGTCATTTTAGAGCGACAAGACGACAGTGAAATGTTGAACCTTACTTGAACTGAAGAGGACTGCCAGGTAAGTTGAAGAATTCTCTGTCTTTTTCAATGCGTTCTAACTGTTTGCCCGTAACCGTCCACCGGAAAGTGGAAAAACACGGTGAATGCGGCGGCC
>BOPM01000689.1:166187-183687 GCA_022179025.1 Porites australiensis | reverse complement strand
GATGGACAAGCAGTAATACAACTTACTAAACACGAGAGAATTAATTATTGTAATAAGTATGTCTTTTCTAATTATATGTTTAACTCGGCTAATTTGCCCTAGGGCAGACATACAAGATGATGCTGTTTTAATTATGTGGTCGTTGAAAGAGAGTTTTTTGCTTTTGTCACAGTAGCAAGAAACATATACCAAGTAGTTATGCTTCTTCTTTGATTAAATAGCTTCACTGTAGAGTCATGCTATATTAATCTACCTTTAACTTTATCAAAGCTCACACTGTATATGAAAGTTCAGTGTTATTATGTACATGTACAAGGAAGACAAAAAAAACTTAAAGTACTCTGTGGTGTAATTTACAATACACCTATGAAAAGGATCTGAACAGTTAGCAGGTAAATCTCTACACTTGTAATTACATAAAAAGGGGGAACCTGAAACTTTCGAAAACCCCATCTCTCAAGCCCCAAAACTAAAAAACCATGCAAAATGTCATAACACTGTTTCTCTAGTGATATAAACAACCAGTCGAAACCAAGGTAAAGGTGCACTATATCGATTTCATTGACAGAAAAATGAATCAATTTGACAATAAAAGTGATTACTTAGAAATGTACATATACTGTTTGGGTAACATCTGTCAACATAATATCAATCAGTGTTGATCATGTTCCTTTCTGCTTTTTCTCAATCACTGGTAAACTTGCTCCACTTCTTTAAGTTGTGCAACATTGAAAGGGCCAACACCCACAATGACAACAGGGCAAAAGAATACACTTGAGCTATGAACTGTGTAGAAGTCGTCTCGTCTTGGCCACCTAAAACCCTCTCTCACCACAACTTATCGTTGAGTGCAAGAACTTGAAACTGACACAGCAATTGCTATCAGGACTTCCAAGTGCACGGCCAAAATAAGTACCTTTTATGATGCTCAACAGCATAATAATGGTTTGCCTGGATAGATGGTGGTGCAAATCTGCCCAGCTTTTATGCAGTTCCAAAATGATGTTGCATTGGAAAGCATGAACATTGTTAAGGTGACTGAGGAACCAAAGATCTGGCAAAAAAGCAGACACACCAGAGTCATAGCTATTCTTTGGTTGCAGAACATCTTTTTGGGTGTTTGTTGCAAAAAGCCACTGCTTTGCACCCATATTGTTGTCAATTTCTTGTAGTATTTTCCACATCTTAACAACAGCATCTTCAGTGGATGGCTTAGTAAGAGATCCCACCTTGCTGTCTAAAACAAGAATTTGTTTTTCTCTTGGAAGAACAACAAAAGAAACCAACGCTTGCTCTGGCCAGGGTTTCAGGAAGCCCAAAGAAGCTTTTCCTTTCAATGATTCTTGTACTGAATCCTGTCTGAAACCCTTTTCAAATAACTCTGACAGGGTTCACACAGTCTTGAAAAGTCCTTAAATTTTAGGGAGAGTCCTTGAAAAGTCCTCCGTGAATGTACTTCATTTTTTTTTTAATGTGGTGGTCTGGAGAGTGTTTTTTAATGCTTTTTGGTTTCCCATCACCTAATATAAATCATAGCTCAGAGATGTTCAAAGTAATTTACATAAAGCGTTTTTTGTTTTATGCAAGATCTAACTACTAATTTAAGACAAGTGAACTCAAAAATGTAGAGAAGTTGGTGGAGGAAACTGTTCAAGCCTTACAGTCCTTTTAGAGTGGACAGTATGTGCATCTTTTTACAATGTGCAAAATTACATTCCTGGTAGGTGGTCCTTGAAAAGTCCTTAAAAAATGGTTGCAATTTTTTGTATGAACCCTGTTTCCCCTTAAAACTTGCACTTTCATACCTTTGGCCATTCCCTTGCTTGCAATGAGGTGCAAATAAACCTCAATGACAAAGTTTGTGAGGTAATTGTCAGAATCAACTGCCTTGTGACCATAGAATCTTTGAAGATCTTGGTCATTAAGGATGCTGCTTCCTTTTAACGTGACAGTCCTGTTCAGCACATAACTTAGAAATGGTTGTCTGTAGTTTTGGGCTGTCATCTGATCAAATCCATAATTCACTTTTAAGGCAGATGTGTGCTGTTAGGTGTTGGAAGGACGTTGGCTTTTTTCACCAGCATTGTGCTTCTTTTTCTCACCAGCTACATTAAGGAGTTTATCCAGACTTGACGTTCTACACAGCTTTCCAGATGTATCTGTTTTCTTCCTGTTGGGTTTTGTTTCAGCATTATCTGGATCTACCACATCACTTTTCTTTCTTGTGCCTTCTTTAGGTGCTGGACCTGGAAAAGTCTGTTGGCAACTTTTTTGGACAACCTTGGAAGGCCTTGAATATTCTCCTGCTTCACCGAGCAATGGAGGTTTCATTTCAGAACCGATTTTTCATGTTTCTTTGGTCAGATTAAGTTGGTTTTCTGAGTTGCTCTGCTTGTTTCTTTCGTCTTCAATGGATGATTTGACTCTTGCCATTCCAATTCAGGAAGTGAAAAGCTGTAATATTGCTTTGATGGAGCGAATCTTTGCTCTTCACCAGGATCTTGTTGTAGGCAGAGGGTTACCACTCCACATCATAAGATCCAATGGTTGCTGTAGTGTAACATGATGCAATCTTGTAGCACTCAGGGAGGGTACTTACCTTTGGCTTCCAAAGCAAAGTCAAATCGAAGTTTCCATCTTTACTCTGCTTGTCAGCAAGAACACCAAGGTGGTTGACATACATTTCCCACTCGTCTTTTGAAACTTCTTTAAAACCACAAATACTGAGAACTGAATGGAGGTCATGGTCCACATCAACAAACTTATATAGATCTAGCACTTGAACTTGTTCCAGGAACTTTGATGCTGGTTGTGCCCCATCCACTACATGCCTGGACGGTTTAGAATGGGCAATAGTAAAGGCTGAACTGAACCGCAAAACTAGCTCTTTCTTTTCAGCGCATGTGAAAGTGTGCTCTCCTTCAAAGCAAAAAGTAACATGTTCCTCTTCCAGTTGCTGTCAACATCCAGAAAGTGCAGTTCCCTCTCCATCTTTCCATGGGTCTGGGTGACATGAAGTTGTATAAACTTTTGACATTATGGGATTTCCACCATTGACTAGGAATTGGAAGTTTTTGCCTTTCAGCTTAGAATGAAGTCCACTGAGGGAAAAAACTGCTGATGTACTTGCTACCTGTAAGAGGTACTTGACAAAAGAAGCATAGACATTTCCTTTGTATTGTCTCTGATTTGAGCCATCCTTACTAAATATGGGAGGCACTGCACTTTTTTAATTGTCAAAGTTGCTGCTTCACTCTTTCTGAAAAGCTGCACCAACAAGGGTATTTCCTAGGTAATCTTGTACAGAAAGAGACATGATTGAAAATTAAAATAGGTGCAGTTTGCTGGTAAAATCACATAACCAACTTGGGGCTTCCATTAAGCTGAGGCAGGCAGTAGTTAAAGATAGTATGTACAATCATGGAACTGACAGTAAGCAACTGCCTTAAATGTTGAGAACTGGCAGTTTCTAACTGCAGATGGTTGTGTACTGGGGGTTCTAACCGTAGGGCTTTGAAAAGGAATATTTTTTCACTTTGTTTGATAGTAGATGGTCGCATATGAGAGGTGGTCTCTTGAGAAGAGTTGTCTGACATTTCATCATAATTTAAAGTGATTTATGGCAAAAATTTTTGAAAAAGTTTTGACAGTCTGTGGTGTAAATAAAATAGATCGATGAAACCTTTTTAAGTGCCTAGCTGTTTCAGTCCATTCCTCAAGAAAGCATACATTGGAAGGGATTCCTACTATGAAATATTTTCTCCAATTAAGTAATGCTCTTCTTGAAATGTATGCGGCTTACCATTTGAAATATAATCAAAGCTGTAACAAAGAAATGACAGCTTTAATGGAGAAATCAAGTTATAAAATCCAAAATTATCCAGAGAGGAAATACAGTGTATTATATACAGGTACATACTATTATTCATGCTATTATTCATAATTTATGTGATGCTCTGACTAGGCTATTACAGTATTTGGCATCTTTTGCTGAGTGTCAACGCAACAAAATAAAAGTGAAATTCTTACCTGGCAAGTCTCATTTCGGACAGCATGTTTCAAGGTTCACACAGTCTTGAAAAGTCCTTAACTTCCTGTGGAAGTCCTAGAAAAGTCCTTGAATTTTCTTCAATTTAAAATGTAGTGGCCTGGAAAGTGTTTTTTGATGCTTTTTGGTTGTCCAAGATAGACTATTAATCAAAGCTCAGAGAATGTAAAGGTTATTTACATAAAGTGCTTTGTTTTATGCAATAATTAACTATCAGTTTAGACAGGTGATTTAAACAATTTAGAGAAGTTGGTGAAGCGAGCGGTTCAAGCCTTAAAGTCTCGGTAGAATAGACTTGGAATGTGCATTATTGTACAATCTGTGAAATTATAGTCCTAGTAGGTGGTCCTTGAAAATCTAATGTGGTCCTTGAAAAGTGCTTGAAAAGCCCTTGGAAAATGGTTGCAATTTTTTGTATGAACCCTGTGTTTTCTTTTGCTTTTGCTGCCTTTTTTTCTCCACGTGCACTGGTTTCACCGATCTTATCTGATCTCTTCTACCAAGATCTGGTCTTTGTTTTAGGCGTGCTGATTGACCTATAGAACAGTTTTTCCAAGCATTATTCAAACAGGGTATATAACGGTTACAGAAAATATGGAACCTTCAAGAGAAAATTATGAAGTTACTAAGCTCTTTTGAATTCCTTGTGTCCGAGCCGAGCGGTGTATCAGAAGATTATAAATCCCACCAAGTGCCGTGTTTGTAACCTTTGCATTCTGTGTCACTACTGTTGTGCGCTCCCTGGTATGCATCAACATTGACTGCTTTGGTGTTATAATCTGTTTTAATCTCGTCACGGATAAAAATCACGCCAAAAATCTTTTCCCCTGTTTTCTGGAATTGAAAATCAGGGCAAGTTGAGGGTACGTTTTAAACTCCAAGTCGGCAACCTGTGAACCATTTTGGCTGAAATTTGGCCAACTTACTGTCAGAAGGTTTTTCTCAAAAAACGTGTCTGCAATTTTTGATGTCTTTTTTCATTTTCGAGTTACAATATTTTTTCACGGGTAGTGTTAATGATTTGCTATCCCAACTTCAACTGCTTATAATAAGACATCCAACTGTTGACAAAAATGTGAGACGTGGTTTTCTAATTAAACGTGTTAACAAGCAAATGCAATCTTAATTGGCTTCTTCCATTTATTTTTGGCTGTCCTGGACTTATATTTACAGTGACACCTACTTTCACATAAAGCTTCTCGTAATATTTTGATTTTTCAGAAGGAATAAGCAATAATATGGAACTATTAAGCATTCAGAAAATGTACGGTTTATGGGGGTATTTATTAAAAGCAAAAGCACCAGTGCCAATCAACGCAAGGAGGGTGTTTGACAGTGGATGATACCTTAATGAAACCTTATTTCGTGCCTGGTGAGTGACACGAGTAGAAGTTCATGTACTGGAAGGTTTCTGTTGTTTGTAATGTGATTGCATGTCTAGGATTTACTCCTCGTTGAATCTAACCCCTTTGTACACTTTTGTTTCCAAGAAAGTGATAGCTGTTTCTGACATCTCAGCTGTGAATTTTAGCTCTCTATTTTGTCTAGGCTTGTGCTCTATAGGGCAAACACATGGTCAATATATCTTTTCCAAAACAGCAGTTTAATACATGTATACAATATTTGGTTTTCTGTTCTGGCAGGTGGAAAAAGCGGATCGGTAGGCAACACATGACTTTAACCCTGTGCCAAAATGCTGCTTGTTCCAACGAATTTTTTTTCTGGCGGGTAGATTATATTCTGGAGGAAAAAGTTTTGACTGAGCAAATATGATTTTTGCCGCTTATTTTATGCTGAGAGGTCTGACACAAATCTCCAACAGGCTTGTACAGCAAACAGGAGACAGGTTATAATTTTCTCTTAGAAAGGGCTCAACATCCCCAAAAAACTCCATGACCTGATTGAGGACTTCCCATTTGCTCCACCATCTGTTTTTGGAATGAAGTCGCATTGCTGTGCCAGTTCTTGTCTTCCACAACAGCCGGGCAGCTGGACTGAGAGAAAACATGGTGTTCCAACACCTAGAAAATGCGTCTAAATTCAAAGTGTTTCCCAACATTATTGATTGTGTGTGAGAAACAGATGACATTAAGAATATTGGGGAAGAAAAACATGACTTGACACAATCCAGCTTCATTTACTGATGCACCATCTCTCATTGCTACTAGAAGATGGTTTGGTTGCGTTCCATACTCCACAGCCAGGCACTGAATCAGCCTTTGAGCAAGCTCTTCTGCATTCATGCTCTTGGCTAGAATTTCTAATTTGAGAAGCCTCTGCTGTATATTCCAATCTTTGTCAATGAAGCGAACGATAATTGCCAACGCTTCTCCAAGTCTGGTGCTCCCATCAAAGATCACAGGAAAAGCACTGTTGGCGGCTATTCCGGATTTCACAAAGTCTATCTCCTTCTGACGAATCATGGGAATGAATTCTGCTAGATGGTTCTGAGATGTCAAGCGATGACCATATTTTTCAAGAAATGGTCGCAAACTGTCGACTTTTAAAAGGGGAATACCTGCCTTCAGTAGAGCTTTCACAAGCTCGTATCGATAGAGCCTCATGTCTTCAGGTAATGTGGATCCTTTTGCTCCTCCGCTTGTTTTTGCAAGAAGATCCTTGATATTTTGATCTTTGCTCTTGCTTTTCTTAATATTCTCCAGCGCTTTGATGTGCTTTATGGATGATACGTGTGTCTTGACAGAACTCTTTTTTTTGGAAAGAGTTTCTCTGCAGGTGTCACATCTTAGATTTTCCGACACTGTAGTTAGGCACTGGTCTTTAAACTCGTTCACTCTATCCCACGCGGACACATTTGGATCGACCAATCCACGCACATTTCTCTTCTTTTCGGCTGGATTAGTCTGCACTTTTCTTTTCCGAGAGATAATGGCTTTTTCTGGAGTACTTAATCTAGCTCCAGCACTAGCTGCTACTTCTAAAGGATCTGAATATTCATCATCTTCACTCAAGCTCGAGCATGAATAACCACTCGGCTCCGCCATTTTGAATTTTTCAGCACATCCGCTGACCACCTTCGGCTGCTACCACAGGCAGACCACCAGGGAAATAGTGTTTTTTGTTTACAAAAGGTATTTTACGCAAAATCATGCATAAAAGCAACTGATGCTTTAAATTAGAACTTGAATGGGCAGTTTTTAGTTACAAATTGCCTTAAAAAAGCAAGAAAGTTATTCAAAAAAGAAAAAAGTTGCATGAAACCTGAAAAGTTGCTTGAAGGACTAAAAGTTGCTCCAAATCTGAAAAGTTGCTCAAAAGTTGCTGAGCAACTTATGGACAGCCCTACCCTACTTTCAAATTATTACAAAAAGAGTCAAGGTACATTTTGAGGTTTTAGCCTTTTGTAACACATTAACTCATCTCTTTGTCACTGATCTTCTGCATGACCCTCTCCTAACAGATTTTCTGGAGATAGACTCCAGCCAATGAGGGTAGTTTTTAAACTAGGAAACAAATCTCAGAATCAAGGCTACATACCAAGAAGTAAACAAATTGACTTCAATACGTGGGAAAGGGAGTAATGCATTTAGACAAGCAATCACACAACAAGTGTATGTATTTGTGATAAGTACACAACAGGCTTAGTGTGGATGTTGTCCCAGAAGAAGGACAAGTTGAGGATGCAAAGAAAAAAACTAATGAAAAACAATGGGAGCTGATGACTTATCCTTTTCGTAAGAATCATGTCTCTTTTAGAGCCAACTTGCGGTGCTGTTTCTGAAGTTTTCCCTTCTTAACAACTTATGATTGGGTATAATTATCTGTAATGTACAAATTAACTAAAAAAATTAAGATACACTGTAACAAAAAGAATAGCAAATTTAGCAATGGCCTCTTTGATGGAGTGCAGGATGGTTGGATTTTTGGTCAGTTGTGTGGGTTGATGTTATGACCTGTTGCCTGACAGCAGACGTTTCCCAGATTGGTGTGCTTACAATGTAGTTTTCAGGGTATTGTTCTCATCGCATGCGGTAAATAATGCCTCATTTATTTAACTTATCAAGGGGCGGTCTTATGTCTCTTATGTTTGTGACGTGCTGTTGGACTGAGTTAAAGGGCTTGTTTAAGAGGTGAACTGCATGTAGAATATTTGTAAGAGTTACGAGAAGATGGGCTGAATTTTAACTTGTAACTGTGGTCACTCCTTGTTCTATTTGAACCTAATATGAAGAAGTCTCAGAATTTGAGGTTATTTAACGAAAATACAGATTATAGCACTCTGCGAGAGAAAAATATAATCCTCATTTCTCTAGTGGTCACCATTTAAAAATGGCGTTTTGTCAGTCGTACTCCATTTTACCCCTCTTTTGGCCACAGGTCAGTCGGAGATTCTTCTTTGAACTTTTTCCAGCTCAACTATGTCATTGACTAGGTAAGTGCACCACACTGGAACAGTATTCTGCAGGATCAGCCTTACAAGAGACTTGTATGTCTTCGCTAGAGCAGAGGAACAGCCTTTTCGTTAACCAGTTCCAGTTTCTATTATCAAGGTCTGTGCTTTTATCTTGGCATTATTGCGGACCCTATGGAACCAGGCATCTTGTTAATAGCTGCACTGTGGTGGCCTTTCCCCTGTTTTTTCAGAATCGATTTAGGTGTCAACCTTTCTTCAGTGGATAGGAAACAGATTAGTGCATCCTATGGTGTTCATTCATTTTGCTCTAAAGTTCTTTCTCCGCTTAACAAAGATGATTTGCTGCAAAGTTGTATATAGACTCCACAAGGCGTTTGTTGCATTAAACAGAAGGAAATATTAAAGTGAAAAGCCAATCCTTAAAAAAGAAGTTTCAAAATTTACGGCACTGAAATGGAAAACATTCTTTATTAAAACGTGTAACACCTACGTTAACGTGGGGTAATAATTAATATCCCCCCCAGGGTTCTCAATAGAACCCGTAACACCTGTCAGGAGTATTAATACTAAATGTTATGACTGTAAAAGAGTCTCAGTTATATAAATCTCAATTATATTATCATATGATTGTATGGCGAATTTAACTTTTTGTGGTTTTTGTTGTTGTGTAGCCTACTTCACTTGCTCTTAAGGTCTTAAAGTCCAAGTCAGCTAGTCATTTAACAGAAGAGGTAACTTTTACAATACTTTATGAAATGGCTTGCTTTGCCGCAACCAAAACAGCGATACACAGCAGCTTTTTTTTTTGGTGTGGGATTAAGCAAATGCTGACCGACATCCAGGTGAAAATCCTCGATTCTATATGACTGGCCAAAATTTACACTGGGGCCGCTTTTGTGAGAAGTAGACTGAGAGTTAAAATGAGTTAAAATATTGGTGTCACCTTTACAGCTCACGGTTCCTTATAAGAGCACGTCGTCCTCAAAAACCTGAATGTGAGATTTTATATTTACACCTATGTCGTTAATGTAGATGAGGAACATTAAGGGGCCAAGCAAGCTTGAATCCACTTGTTGATTGTGCCCTGTATGCCGTAGTGGCTTAGCTTGAGTAGGAGGCATTGGTGTGGGGCAGTATCAAAAGCTTGAGCAAAGTCTAGCAAGATGATATTGCTTTGCTTGCCATGATCAAGGTTTCTACCAAGGTCTGCGAGGGTTATGAGCAGTTGGGTTTCACACGAATGAGATTTGCAGAAGCCATGCTGGATATCAGGTTATTATTCTTTGGTAAATGTGCTAAGCTCTTGTCAGGGTACCTTGTGCTCTGAGCTGCCTTAAAGATACGCATAATTTGCAAAATCAACTAATAACTGGAAAGTGGAAAACCACTAAGCAATAACATTTAATGAAATTTGAGAAGTGTCATTGCATTGTGTGTGGTAATTGCAAAGGTTGGGGTTCGATTCCTGGTCAAGCCTGAGTTTTTCAAATTCTTTCTCCGCCGCTTAGGTTGTTTATCCCCTTGGTTGTTCATTTTCTTTCATGTCAACCTTTTGAGGGGTCGGCAGCGCCAATGGCTGCCAGTTCTGTTTTTTCGTGCTCTGTCTAAATTAGCGTGTTGTTAACTCTATGGTTCTTACTGGACCTTTAGTTTATCTTGCAATGCTACCTAACATCATTATCTTGGTTGTTGGCTGCTTGCGTACCGGATTCTACAATCGCCGAGCTCAAGTTTCCCAGGCAATGCTGCACTGCCAATTGATGGCCAACATCGAGTCGCCATCTTGGATCAACACCGATTTCATCAATTGATAGAATTTGTCACAGCGCTACAGAGCTCCTGTCTTTTAGGGAAATGTCATGCAAGCAGCGATTGGCTCCCGAGCTATGGCAAAAACTTAAAGAAAATGGAATAAAGAAGTCATTTCGTGGAAAACGTGGTGGGTCAACGAAAACGCAAGAGGAAGCCACTTCATTGCAAGGTGTGCACCCTGTGTTGGTCTGTGCCACAGGAATCCCACCTGACTCTCCAACAGGCGGATCACAACCGCTGCCATTGTTTCCAGGTCCTACAGACCCTAGTGTTGTTAGGATTCCAACAATACTCTACTCCAATACTCGCTCCCTGGTGTCCAAGATGATTGAGTTACAAGGTGTTGTTGGTGTTAATCTCCCTGGCTTTGTCAGTATCACTGAGACATGGCTTAGCCCTGTAGCTCCAGATTCAGCTGTTCACCTGTCGAATTACATCTTGTTGAGATGGGATAGGCCCACCCATGCGGGGGGTGTCTGCATTTTTGTCAATGCGGAAATTCCATTTTCCTGTCTCTGTGCCTTTGAGTCGTCTGAATTCGAATCGATATGGGTTAAAGCTCGACCACTTGGTCTTCCAAGACAGGTATCTATGATTTTGGTTGGAACTGTCTACCACCCACCTTCTAGCACTGTTGAGGACAATCAACGCCTCTTGCAACATACCCAGGATAACGTGGAGTCTTTCCTTTGTGACCAACCTGAAGGTTTGATTTTTATTTGTGGTGATTTCAACCCTACAAGTACGTGCATAACTGAACTAGCTGTTAAGCGTGCGACTGGGTTGAGTCAGATTGTCAAGGTTAATACTAGAGACTCAGGAACCCTTGATTGGTGTTCAACTAACCACCTAAGCTGGGATCTACCGACCACTATACTGTCTTGATTCATCCCCTGCAGTCCTCCTTGACATGTAAGAACACAAAAATAGCTGTCAGAAGGCGTGATTTAAGGGCTAGCAGGATACGGACTTTGGTCAGTGGATTACGCAACAGTCATGAGATGATGTGATAAGTACTACCCTTGTCAATGAGAAATTTGACATCTTTATTAATACTCTCAAAGATGCTGTTGATATGTTTCTGCCGATAGAAAAAACTTATGTCTATGCATCGGATAAACCATGGATAACTGGGAAAATCAAGTCATTCATAGCAAAATGTCGAAAACTTCTCAAGTTTGGAAAGGACTCCCCAGGGTATAAGGAGGCACGTAATGCTGTTCAAAAGGAGTGCGAGAACTGTAAAAAGTGCTTTTATGACCGGAAAGTTGCTAAACTTAAAACAAACCAACGTTAGGCGGTGGTGGAAAGCAATCAAAGGCCTTACTGGGCTGCGGTGTTCCGAAAGTTGGGTGCAGCAAATGCTTGAAGATCACTTAGAGTCCACTGAGGTGCTGGCTAACAGCTTTAACATCTTCTTGGCTGGTCTTACTGCTGACTTTGTACCGGTGCCTCAGATTATCCCTGGTTCATTTTTCCCAGTCCCTGATCACCTGCTGGTTGACACACGTATGGTATACAAGGCCCTGAGAGGCATTAAATCGAACAAATCAGGGGGGCCTGATCCCATCCTGGGGAAAGTCTGGGAAGAGTTTGCTTTTCAACTTTCACCAGTCATCACTATCTATAATGCCTTGATGGTACAAGGATACGTTACTGTGCCTCTTAAGCAATCTGAGGTTTTTCCTCTACCAAAATGTTTGCCACCCAAAGTAGTTGAACAGGATCTTCGGCCTATTTCTCTCACGCCCCATATCGCAAAGGTCATGGAAGGGCTTACAATGGATTCCCTCTTAATGGAACTCTGTGGCTAGCTCGACACCCACCAGTTTTCCCTAGCCGGGAAGTCCACAACCCACGCTCTTGTTTTCTTCCTCCAAGTCATCCTTGAGGCCCTTGACCAAGGTGACACTTATGCATGTATCTTCTTTACTGATTTCAGTAAAGGTTTTGATTTAGTCGATCACAATATCCTTATTCAAGAAATGGAGCTGCTGGGCGTGTATGAGGCTACTATCAGATGGATCGACTCGTTTTTAACGGACCATTCACAAAGAGCGTGAATCGGTCAGGTTTATTCGCATCCAGTTACACCGAATGAGGGAATACCACAAGGAACAAAACTCGTGCCATTACTGTTCGCCATGTTAGTGAACAATCTGTGTAGGGAGTGGAGATATAGGATTAAATACGTTGATGACACCTCGGTATTTAAATCTATTCCTCGATGTTTGCCTAGCTACCTTCCATTTATCGCTGCAAATATTAACACCTACACTTCCATGCGTAACATGTGGCTTAATGAGAAAAAAATGTAAAGATATGGTTATCAATTTTTTGAAGGATCAACCCACTGTTATAACACCGATTCAGCTTAATGGTATGGTCATTGATAGAGTATCTAGTTATAAACTCTTGTGGGTTATTATCTCTAATGACCTTTCTTGGAACGCACATTGTGACAGTATCCATGAAAAAGCTACTAAGTGATTGTTTGTGCTGTAGATCCTCAAGAGAGTTGGACTGGGCACTAACGATCTTGTGTTAGTCTACTGTAGTATTGTTAGATCCATTGTTGAGTACGCCTCGCCAGTTTGGGCTGCAATCCCTTTGTATCTGGACAAGTTAATCGAGTCTGTACAGCAGAAAGCTCTCAAAATAATATTTGGCCAGGTAGAATATACGGAGGCCTGGGTGTTTGCCGGCCCCGAGTCTCTTATTGACAGGGGAGTAGGAGCTTGTAAGCGGTTTATGGCTACTGCATGCCAAATGTCCCCCCTTAAGAACATCATCCCTTCCCCTGCCGCTATTGAGTCTCATTACAGTATAAGGGTCCAACTTCCAAGACGTCAACAAGGTCATACCGAAGAATTAATGACTTTGTAAGTTATAAATTTCCGGGAATGTATGTAAATGTTGATTGTATGTGACAATGACCTTCCCCAACAATTCAATTATTGCTGCAAGTGGGTGAAATAAACAGAATATCTGTCTAACTATCTATCTCTCTATCATGTGTTTTACTGTTAACAAGAACTTTAATGACATTGCCCTAATAGATACACATGTTGAGTGATGCCTTTGAAAAACTGAAATGTTTCAAAATGTTCTAAATGCTTGCCCTATTGGCGAGCGGGACGAGTATTTTGGGCTCAAAGGTATACAGCTTCCACTACGTGGCAGTAATTCATCATGAAGAAAACGTAGAAAAAAACATGTCAATGGCAGTAGAAGTTGCCCTGCTGGCGAGTATGTTTGCAAAGTGGACTGTCACTTGACGGTGGTCTCACCTAACTTGGCGTAGAGGCAGTCCTGGCTCTGCCAGATCTGCCAGATATGCTGCTGGGCATTAGTGGTTTTTCTTCTTTTCCTTGTGTTTCTTTTCTGGCGAAGGAGTCGGCTGGGGTTCCTCTGCTGGGGGGGGGGGGCTGGGCTCCCGTTTCCTCTTTTTATGCTTGTTCTTCTTTTCCTTTGGTGCTTGCACACTGGGCCCTGCCTACTGCGCTCCATCCTCGCTACTCTGAGAAATGTGCAGAACCATGTCAGCTTGTCTGTTTCCGCTGTTGTGGTGAGTCGGCTGGGTGCATTGTGTGATACCGAGTTGATCATCATCGAGATCATCGACGCTGATAGGCAGCAGGGGCCTGTTTTTGAAATTGGGAACTCCTGACAAGGGCTGCTTGTTTTTGCATTTCGTCTGGGGTTGTTCTTCCAGCAATTTGTCCCGTGTTGTCTGCCACCCCCTCCTCCTAGTCGTCGTCCAGTGCATTGGCAGCGACGGTCTGGCAGAAGGCTTTACCCAGGGGCAGTTTTGTGGGCGGGATTTTCCTCGCCAAAGCACCCCACAGCCCTTTTGTCCTGGGTGGGGTGGCCTGTTGTTCATCTTCCGCGTCATGTGCTGGGGAAATGGCTGAGATTCTGCTGATGTTGTCCATGGTCGTGGAGGTGTTCCCCCGTCGTTGTCTGTTGGCTGGCATCGACGTACGTTGGTTTTTGCGTGGCGGATGGTCTTTGCCTTTGTCATCCTCATAGGCAGAAGGCTGGTATCTGCCTGTTGCTGGTAGCCCGTTTGTCACACGGTGACGCCCGATATGTTTCCAAAGGGCCTGGCTGATTCTCCTGATGGGCCTTCAGTGTCGTCGTGATCTAGATGTTGTCGGGATCGTGATTGCTGCTGTTGAGGTTGTTGGTTGGCAGGGCAGTGGACGTACATGCTGCTGTTCCAGATGTTTCCTTTGCGCTGGGCCGTGCGCCTGTGCATGAGGATGGAATGTTTTAGGAGAGGTCGGCTTTGAATGGCTTTGTTGTCAGAGATTTGACGGGCTGGTGGGCAAATGCATCTGGATTGTGCAAGAGGCCATTGATGACCATGGTGTAAATTGACATCATGAGGATGAGCCCTGTTGCATTAAAGGCGTCTACAAATAGTTCCCTGATTTCCTGTTTGTGGTTTATGTTCTTTTATGCATAGAGGATGTCGTCCGCGTCAGATGGATCCTGGACAAACGTATCCTTATTCTTGAGTCGTCTGAGTCGGTCAGTCATCGGGTAGACAAAGTTCTTGATTTGCTGAATGAACTTGTTGGTAAAAATGGTGCCCTTGTAGGGAAGATTGTTCTCCCAATTGTCCTTTAGGGTGCTCACCACCTCCAAGATGGCAATGTTTGGACGCGACAACCACTTGCAGTTCCAATCATTAAGGTGAGCGAGTATTCTTTCATTGGGCAAATTCTCTAAGGCCTAGCCGTAATTTAGGAGAAAGCTCCTAGGAAAATTAGGTTTGGGCTTGGAGCCGCTTGTGCCTGACGACTACGACATATCTGAAAAAGGAGAAACCTTAGTCACTGGAATAGGTGTTTAGGAAAGACAATTGTGTCGGGCGGGTTTTTCACAAGCATTGTCCATGATCTTTCCTCCTGGAGGTAGCGTGGCTGTGAGAAGTAACCAAATGGTGATTTCAGGCAAAGATGAGTGGGTAGTTTAGGGAGCAGTGCTTTTAGCTTCACCCGTTTGCTACATGTCACTTTATGGGTGTACGATCGTAATAGCAGATGGGTTACTGGGAACTCTCACCACAATGAGGTAACACCGCGAGAGAGTCGAAAGAGAGGTTTGAGTTGTTAGACCCTTGCAGTTCCAAAGAGGAAGGTAAGTTTCAGAAGTAGCTCTCTTACGGTACTCCCCAAGGGTTGGTGATCTCAGCTCATGTTCTCCGACACAAGAGCATCCTTCTGAAACAGCCTGAATAAATGGCCCAGCAAGGGACTGGCTTTGTAATGGTACAAACAAAATAAGGAGTGAAAAAAGAGAGGGAATAATGAGCTGCAGACAGTTGGAGGAAGAATGGAAGAATGAGATGAAGACAATTGTTGGAAGAATGGAAGAATGAGAAGAGTAGAGAAAGAGTAACATTGCGCTTGTGCCAGTAGAAAGATACGTTAAGTCCTAGGGGCAATTTATATGGTGACCAGAGTCAGTTGCTGAGCCGAGATGAGCTGAAGAAGGGAGATGGCTGACTTGGTGTGAACTCTGGAGAGGCCAACATAAGCGGTGCCAGCAGGTACGAGCTCACAGTCCAACCAGATGATGAGGTGTTTGCTGTTTTGCCTTTGAGACTTTATAATGGGTTGAGCATAGGCCAGCGCAAAAGGGTAATGGGTAACTAGGATGTCATCGACCATGTGCACCACGGGGTAGACAGACTCACTGCCCTTCTGGTAGTTGCAGGATTAGTGTTATTTTGAGAGGCAATAATAGTGGCCTCCTGGCCGTTGACTACACGGGCTTCCTTGTCGTGATTTTTGATGAATATTACTTTCATGTGGCAATGAGGAAAGATGGGCTTGGAGTTGGCCACAGAGGCACAAGGGATTTGGGAGAGTGGACGTCCTTGGTAGAGGTGATCAATGACGATGGTGTTCACTTGTTGGGTGCCCCGCCTGGACCCCGTTATAACACTGGACTCACGATTTCTTTCAAAGGCATGCCATATGTCTTCATCGCTGACAGGGCCAGAAGGACATAGGACAATCCCTTGCTGCATTGCGCCGACCTGAGGTTTGATAGGACGAGTTACCCTAATGAGATCCAAAATTTTCCTGTAGTCCAGATCGATGATTCTAAATTGCTGGTACAGATGATGCTGCACGGCGTTCTGCGAATGGAATGTATTATCATTGGTTATTGATGTCGTGGAAGTGATTCCGCCGTTGATGGTTTGCAGTGGTTAGCTGCAAACCATTGACTGATGAGGTTCAAAGAGAAAAATAGATTTCCAGGATTTTAAAACTTCTAGAACATTTTTATTTTTACATTTTACATTTCTTATTTGTGCATCGAATGTGGTAAAGACATGATGTCTTATTTTGCGAGTAGGTCAAGTGAATGTTGAAATAACGTTTTGGGATAACCACCATTGAAACTGCAACTCGGCTGTCCTTTTTGTTTAGAGGTGCAAAAACAAATGCAAAAACGAACAGCTCTTACTAAAACAGTAAAAATGAAATAATCGACGAACCAGAGTCTTATCCTTTGCTTACTAAGGGGGGTAGGGAATTTTTTTTTTTAATAACATAGGCCTTTGACTGAAATGTTTGTCAGGCTTAAACATTACAAAAAAACTCATAAAATCATACATATTTATAAAGAGCATAAAATTTCCCTTCATATGAGATAACTAATCATGGGATACATTAAATCATGTGACTTTCTGAATGCTTAAATTTACATAACTAAGTAAATATTCGAGAGATATTAAGATATCAGATGTTAACTGAAAAAAAAAATCCATCTGCATCCAACGAATTTCAACAAATAGTGTCTCATAAGCCAGATTTCAAAAGTTAAAAGGTTGCAAAGGCATCTCTCTGGTAGACAGTGTGCAAATCAGCACTTAATTAAGCAGCTTAATTGTATCTGTAATGGTAAAAAGACGCACATTTTGACAAGAGAAACAGTTCAAGTCAATCTCAATCAACTCATTCATCCCATTACTATTTTGCAAGCCTTACTTAACCACATCACTACAGACCCTAAAACAATGTTTAATTTCGCAGTGCTCTCTTCCTCCCCCTTTGAAATGGCTCCCTTCTTTTTAGTCTTCTGGGACCACTGTAGTGGTTGTGATCAAAGTAGTTGTCCTGTAATGTGTGGTACCTTAGAAAACAGGGTTCTGGGCACATTTTAATTCCACAAATTGCACAGGTGTATGTAGTTTTCAGTTCTTGAATGTGGACTTTGCATGTAGATCTAGTGCCATGACTTAC
>BOPM01000689.1:114208-121708 GCA_022179025.1 Porites australiensis | reverse complement strand
GTTAAAAGACTCTGGATTTTAGAAACACCTTAATCCTTGTCTTTGTGAATGAAAATTGTTGTTTCTGTAAATGTTTCAGTGAATTATAATTCTTTTATCGATTGTTGGTAGTCTCTTGCAATTTTAATCGCTGTGCCGTTTGTTTTCGTGCGTTCATGAACATTGCTTGCAGGAGTACTCAAAATGATACACGTATCTAATGCTTTTTAAGATTACACATCGCTATAAAACCATTAAATATAAAAATAAACATAATAAATCCTCTATAATTATGTTGGAGCGTAACTCTATCAATGTTCATTCAAACACTTTCACAGCTTGCACTGCAAATTTGGCATTTGTCAAAATTAAGAACTGGCTGGCTGTATGGATGATTTTGGAAATTTTTTAAAAAGCTGACGATCGATGGTCCTCAATACTGACTGAGTGCAATTTGTTTATGATAAATACAGCACCTCGTAGTACTGATTTACCTCAGATCTGATGTATAAAAAATACAAAAGGTTGGTTTACACACCCCCAGATTTGTTGGCAAGACTTTGTAAAGTAAACTTGTTGAACGCAAAAAATTCGCCGGATTGGTTTTTCAATAATTCATTTTATAGGCCAAATCTACTGCGATCAAGAGCCACTGTGACTCTTGAATGTGATTGAAGATTATTGCTATTTTTTGGGTGACGTATATTGTTATCAACTCAGTGTAAGATGTTTCACTCTAAAATCACCTAGCCTTTCCCTCAAAAGTCCCATGAATGTGCCGTTAAGTTAACAGATTTGTGGATTACAAATTTACTGTTTGATTGAAATTATAAATTTACCGGTAATGGGAGCTTTGCTTTGAGCCCTGGCTAAATCCGTATATTATTGGGGGCAATAAAGCGAGGTTTGGAGTGATGGTTTCATGGAGCATTGCTTTATTATCATGAATACACTAGTTTTTGTATTTCATCAAAATTAAATGCTGATCAGGCAAAGTTAAAAAAAGGTACGTATTCTTTATGCTTAACCCATTCGCTCCCTGGTGATTTTGTCGAATAACACGTTTTCAAGCTAGTCGAGTGGTTTTCTTGTTACTGTCATGCTATAAAGAGTTAAAATTACCACCAAGCCATTTACAAGTCATGCACTTCGCAACTTCTGATCCAGGTGCAAAATATTAGCTAGCGAATTAATGGGCGCACTATTTTCCTCTTTGATGGCTGTGTTTGATTTTCTCGCATTGGCGCCAGAGGTTTATTATCTAAATTTTCTCCCTTTTCTCGAGTATCCTGTGGTTGTAAGGTATGCTGTCGACCTTGTGACGTTGCCGCCATCTCTCCTTCTGGCCACAACTTGAGTTCCCTTTCTGTACTGTACCTCCATCGGATTTCCCTCATAGGGTGATGAGGCTTTACTGCTAAGTTCTTGTTTTACCAGCACAGCATCCCCAACCTGTATATCCTACATCCTCTGTGACGTCTAGATGGTGCCACCTGTCCAGGATTTGATCAAACTACTCTTTCAGGGGTATGGACACTCTTCTTTGTTGCTGAATGGTGCCTGGGGCCCCGGGTACTACATGCAGCTTTACAGTTACACCTTTCAGTTTCCCAATACCAGGAAAGACATTCTCATACTCTGCGATGAAGTTTTTTCTTTCTGGTTGTTCCACCTCCATTACTGGGGAAGGGGCTTTTGTTGTCTGCTCAATGTGACACTCTATGAGGCCCATGTTTTCGCCTGCCTGGCAGCATTTTTCCCTTGGCCTTTGACTAGATACAGAACTTCTAGGATGCTTTTTTGGTTTCGGCCTAGAGAGGTGGTGAAACAGCCTAGTAAGGGTAACAATGGTCCTGGTCCATCTCCTGAGTAACTCGTAACGACCCCTTTTGTCGGCTGGAGGTGGCTTGTTCATTTAAGGTTCTCAAAATGTTTCTGTGATGACCGTGAGGTCTGCTTGCATAACGTGACCAGGATCGTATTCATCTGCAATGTCACAGTACAGGTAGACCTATTCAGTTGCCGTGCTTTCCTCCTCTGGGTGACTCGTGCTTGGGTCAGGGTATCGCTCTAAAGCTCTAACTTGCCTACCAAAATGATTCGGCTTTCTGTTGGGACACACCCTAGCAAAATGATTGCTCTTTCTGGACCTGAGGCAGTTCCAGTGCAACATAACTTAGGTTTCAGTCTGCCTGTGCTGCTCTCGGGCCTCTTGTTCCTCATACTGTACCGTCCTGGCCAGGTGATCTTGTTCACCTCATTGCTGTCCTTTGCACTCTGCTGTTCACCTCCTTGGGCCGTAGATCTGTCACCTGCCATCATCTCACTTCCCTACTTAGCCATTTCAAACGCCTTTGCGGTTTCAGGATCATTTTCATATCAGTTCTCCATTCTTTCGGATCAAGTCGTTGTGTAGCTCTCCATTTTTGTGTGTTGACCACTGCCCGCATGATGATAGCATTTTCTGTAGTTATCAGGAACTTGCAGTGTAGCCCTTGTTCTCTGCATTTGGTTTCAAAATCCGCGAACAGTAACTCGGTGGGCCAGTCGATGTTGAAGAACTTGCATAACTCTGAGGTATTTTTTCGGTGTTCCTCAAAATGGTTGTTTAGCTCTTGAATATGCAACTCGTAATTTATAGGCTGCTCCGGTAACATTTTGATTAATTTCTGGAGTTCCTCTCCGCCCACTAACAGGAACAGTGTTGCCCTAACCGAAAGCAAACTTCTCTGTTGTTACCAATCTGGTTTTCCCACCGCCATCAATAGCATTGCCTGCTCAAATCGTTCTCGCCATAGCTTCCATGCTTTCTCACACTCGCCTTAACACTTGCCAGGATTCCCGCTTTACCTCTGTGTGTATTGTTTTCTTCTTGTGCGCCCTCGTTTGGCATTGTATCTCGTTCTCGTCACCAATTTAATAGATAAACTTGTCAATAACAGGTTGTACATGTCCGCCATGCTTTTAATGACCTAAGCAACTGAGCCTTACATTGTCCCAGAGTTCCTAGCGTGTAGACTAAGTGACCCATATGAGCCGCCTGTGGTACAGTGGTGGTGGTGATGGGGAGGGGAAATAGTTGGCAAGGGGATCTACATGTAGCAATCGCAATTATGCTGTGATTCATACTGAAATTGAGAGAAATACATCATAGACAACAAGGGAAAGTGAGAGAAAATATCAAAAACAATTTACTTACTGTTAAAATAGCTGGCACTATGATTATGGTACCAATGACAAGAGAATGGCAAATGGCTGCATTTAGAATTTAAAATTTTATTGTAATAATTATCTTCTACCCTTCCTACCTTCTCCCCCTTGCCAACCCCAACAAAAGGGTTTTTTGTTACAAGCAGCACTCTGGTTAACACAACACCTTTTATTGTATAAAAGTAAGACAAGAAACAATATCGGAGATATTTAACAATGAGAACTTAACTGACTGATTCTTAGGGAAACAATGTTTTTCTTGGTAACAGGGCTTTTGTTATTGCATGTTACAATTATTGCCAGAGATCATGATAAATATCAACTGAAATGAACTTTCTGCTAAGTCATTTTTCACTGAGGTCAACAGGAATACCTTAAATAACCATTGTCATCACTTTCTGTAGAAACTGAATCGGAGGGGGTGGGGCTTGGAGTATACGATCTCACTCCCAGTTGCCCTGAAAATTCAGGGTCAGGTGAAATTACAGAATTATATCCCTTGGATCTTCCACTAATATCATTTTGACACATCAGCATGGCTTTTGTAACGTACTGGGTGAGAAGGATGAAACTGATGCTGAGTTTGGCCTGACATGGCCATAGCAATCATCCTCATTCGAGAAGAAATTCCTTCTACCATAAGAGACATTGAGTCAGTCATTTTTTGCATTGTACTTTGTAAAGACTTCTTTGATTCCTCAAGTCAGGCAATCATTTGCTTTTTCATGATTAGGTCTTCTTTTGCTGAATTCGTTAAAATCTGATCACACTTGGCTTTAGAAAGTGCCTTCTCCTTCTGCTTTCATTTATTATCCACTAACCGAGGAACTACTGACAAAGACACTTGGGTATTTTTCTGTTCTCCTGTTTCGTTTTCATGGCATGTGGAAGTTGAACAAGTTTGCTCAGTGATAGATTCCGGTTCTGAAAATTTATGTGAAAGGGCAGTTCATCAAACAACTTATATCACAGAACTACCTATCTACCATTCAATGGATCTCCATAAAAAATGATGATTCTAGCAAATTGGTCAGCCAAGAAATAATAATAAGAAATAATATTATTATTATTATTATGATAATTACAATATAATAATATGAGTCGTATGTGATTCTTCTATTGTCCTGAATTGAGGACTGTTGTTGGCGAATGATATTTCAAAAAAAAATCCTGCGCAGTACTCATCTTTCCTTAATTAAAGGATCACCTGACCTTATACCTGTGACATGACTCCTATGTTAAAACCATTACAGTCAAGGCAGGTTAAGTGTACCCCCAAGATTCCAGTAATGAATCGATTATTTAAAAGTTGAATCCCTTAGTAGTTGTAGATTTTAGATTCATCTCCACATTCCTGCATAGTAATGACCAGTGAATTCACACGCGAGGTCAATTTCCCTCGATATGAAATTTGTACGGGCTCAGTTTTCTTGAACTTGATATACTGTAATGTGCTCGTAGCAATTTTATCCATTAAAAGATTTTTCAATCTAACCAATTACAGAAAAGTTGTAGTCAAAAATTTACTGCTCATTAAGATGCAGGAATGCAGACCTGAATTTGGTACTAGTTGCGGAAACAACTAATGAATTCATTATTTCAAATAATCAGTTTATTAATGGATTCTTTGGGGATAAGTTTGACCTGCCTTGACTGTAATAATAGAATTTATTAGTGAATTCTTGAATTCAAATTAAAAGTGGTTTACATGCACTGTAATGAAAGGGGCATCAACTGCCTGACAGCACTCAAGAACTTTCACTCTCTGTCAGGGAACGTCAACTGTCAGCTTGGTTTCTTTTTGTTTGTTTTTTCCTGATTGCTTTTTTCTTCTCTCCTTTAATTAACTTATCCTGTAAAACTGATTACACAATTACAAGGTCTTAACTCAGCCAGGGGTTAACTCGAAAAATTCAGTTTATCTATTTAGTTCCTCAGCACCTTTTAAATTTCAAGCTTTATCTGCCATGGTTAATTACAGCAGCTTCACCCCTTTCTTTCTCTCTGGTTAGTTTCTTCATTGTCACTGGTTACTGTCAGACTGTCACCATCAACACCTTCTGGCAGCATTACTGTAGCTGGAGAGCGACTCCAAATGTCACACAGGGTATCAAAATGTTCCTTCTTTATCTTTCTACTTCCACTTCTTGTTCCCTTACTGATGGCAGTTCTATAGTCCTGGCGGATACCTTTGATCTTTGACTTGATACGCTCATAGGCTCTGGAAATTTTGTCTTTTCCTGCATAATTTCGCTGGTTTCCTTGTACAACTCATACTCTTCAGAAAACGTGTCAGTCTTTCACACAAGTGGAGGGTTCTGTAACTTTGTCTGGACCAAATTCACTCGGAAACCTATGCGCCATGGAAGAGCAAACTGCGCTGTACAATTCTTTCAGGTCTGCCTCAAAGTCTATTGACTTAAAATCACACAAGGTCTTGTAATCCTTGACGTAACCTATGAGTGCTTCAACATGTTCGTCTTTCCAACTCCATTTCTTGTTGGCAGAAACCGTAGAAACTGCTCCTTTTTTGATCTTGCTTTTTTTTGCGGGAGGCTGCAGGGAACTGACTTGTTCAATCACCTCTTGGTCACTCCTCTGGTCTACAATCATCTGGGTTTTGACTCGACGCAGCATCATTCAAGCAATCGGGCAATTGCTCACTTCCCGGGGCACTTTGTTCCTGATCTGCTGCAATAGAAGCATATCTTTGGAACACAACCAGTCCCGAATATCTGTGGAAGTCGGATTCATCATCATCGTTGGCTCCTGTTAAAGAAAAACGAAATTGTTGCCCTTTGTTTCCTTTGCCTCCCACTTCGCAACCGGCTGCCATGTTTGTTTTGTTTGTCCCTAGTACTAGGATCTTCCTAGTGAAAGCAGTTTACATGGTGCTAGTGTAGGAAGATCCTAGTGCTAGGGAGAAGTACATCCCTTTGCATGTAAACTGAATACAGAAAACGTATGATGCTAGGATGATCCGCCCTTTAGGATCTCCTTGGTACTAGGATCTTCCTCACTCCACGTAAACAGCCCCTTACACAACACAATTTTTCTTGCCTTTTTGATTTAGCTTGTAAATGCAGGCAAAGTAGTTCGTGATTACAGAACAGTCTACTGCACACTGTCTTTAATAATGACAGGCGGCCGATCAAAGGTTTCCCATCTGTATTTTTACAGGCCCTCTTATCTTCAGATTTGCTTTTTCCTGTCAAAGAATATACTGTGTAAACAACCAAAATAACCTTGAGTAGATGCCGCTACAGAAATTCCATTTCTGAGATACAGAGCTTTTCCTGTACATTGAGGTTTATAGCGGAGCTCCCGCGCGCGCGAAGACCAGTCGTTTTGCCCCTATATATAAGCTGATATAATATGTCACACTTACCAATTCAACATAAAAGCGAAACTACGCCGGGCAAGGCTGTCAGTTGGCTGACAGTCGTTTAAAGTTACATTGGCAGGCCAAATTAAGGTCAATTGACAGCTGTCAAAATAGGACATGTGCAGACCGCTATCAGAAGACTAATAACGAGGGCTCAGGTTCGCTTAATATGTTGATTTCGAACTGATCTCGGACACGAAAATTCAACCAGCTTTTACATTTACATGCACGGAAGGCAATCTCTTCGGACTTTTCTCACTGTCACGCGTTGATCACTCTCTACGTCCAATTTTTATATTCTGATTGGTCAAAATTTGACAGGTGAGTTTATGCGAAAAATTTTTGCAGCGTCTGGAAACTTCCTTACTGATAGCTGGAGCTGAGAGAGTTTTGTGTCATCTGGTGATGTTTTAAACTGTCTTTTTCTACTTGGTGTACAAAATGAAATACAGCTGCTATCAAGATTGTTCTGTAATTCGTGGCTGGTTTGTTTATTGCGCTTTTTGTTGACAAATGGACCGCTTGTCAAAGTCATTGGAAATCCGATTTCGGATGGCATCGTTTTCAAAAATGAGCTTACTCACTTGCCCTTGCTTGAGGCGTAAGAACGTTGAAAAGTCTCGAGCGATTTTGGAACTCTTGATGACCTTCAGAAGCAGCATCTCGACTGGTAAGCTTGAGCCATTATTGTTTTTGATGTTTTTTTTTTCGGTTTCCTGAAGTCGAGCGTATGGTTTATATTATGCGGCTTAAGTTAAAACACGAGCAATGATCTAACCTACAATAGTATCAGGTTTTAAAAGCCTTTAGACATTTTTTGACCCGCAAATTCAAAGAAAAGGTTCCGAAGATTATTTAGTTATGATTTTGGCTGTAAACAGAAAGCTCTGAGCGATTTTCTTGCCTCGAGTTCATCTTGAAAAAGA
>BOPM01000689.1:103113-110613 GCA_022179025.1 Porites australiensis | reverse complement strand
GGAGTCCACAGGTCTTGCCTTGTTACGATATGCTTCTACTTTTGGAGGGGCAGACACTTTATTTGCCAGCACTGAAGTGCCACTACGCTAAAGACATTGTATTTGAAACGGATACATCAATATTTTGCACAGGCAAGCATGAGTTAGTGTTCATTAAGGGAGGTTGTATAGATGAGAGGGAGACCGAAATGATGCGAGTAAGGTGGAAAATCTTTAACTTCTCTTCGCAGATTCCACACTGCGAGCAAAGAAACGTTCCACCATGTCCAAGATGTTTTGCAAAAGTAATTCTCTCCTCTAACAATAACAGTTCAGCATAAGGATCGATAAGTGTTGAGTGAATTCCCAGCGAAGGATCTGCGAAGCTCAGCATATTCAAATAAAAGTATTATGCAACTTTAGAGTATTGTGTGATGGTAAGGGAAGTGTAAAGTGTAAACAGATGTGGGTAAACCTGACGATTTACCATTAGTTTTTGTCCTTTATCGCCTTCCGTATTCGTATTTCTCCGTTGAAAATCAGTTTGAACAAGAGATTACTTATAATTCACATGAATTTTTAACAACAGCTTCAATGCCATCGTGAAATTCAGCCTTTTCACAACTGTTAACCATAACATGTAATAAAGTAAGATTGTGAACAGACCAACTTCTATTGTGACAACGGTAAACCGTTGACTTTTACTGCACGTGAGTCGACTAAGGCAAAACATACCGATAGATAGAGTTTCCTTTTTACGCACAGTTTTAGGGCATAAATGCCATACTTGTAGGTGCCACAAAGGATTGTTAAATAAATTTCTGTAGTGCTTCTGTTGTCAAATACAAAGCAACAACAATTACATCTTAATTCCAAACTATTGTCAGTGATGATTATGTAATCAGTTCAGTAAGATAATTTTGTAAATGTACATTGCATTATATTCCTTTGAAAACATACAGCTACATATTTAATATTTTAGTCTCTGTCCTTTTGTTTCTAGTATCAGTTGTATATGCCTGTCCATGGATTCTATTAAATTGTTTATTTTAGCTACTGGAAACCGAACAATTGTATCTTTCACTCTTTCTTTGAACTGTGTGAAACTCTCTCGTTCTAATTGTTTCTCAATAGTGCTGTCATGCAAGTCGTCACTGACTGATTTAAACATGTTCTCTATTGGATTTAGATCAGGACTCCGTGGTGGTATCTTAAGCAACTGTGCGCTCACTCGTTGCAAAGCAATCTTTGCGACTGCTGAGTTCTGGCTAGGGTCATTGTCTTGAATGAAGAGTCTTGTGTCTCCTTTCTTTGATTCCACAAACATTTGTTCAAAAGTCTGACCAATGAAAGACGCAAAAAAATTTCCCGTCATATGTTCATATTCTTCGCATAAAATAACTCCTACATTATATGAAATCGCCTTTAAATACTTGAGTATCTCTCCTCCAGATCCAACTTTACTCCCTTTCCCTGAGCAATATTGATTGAGACCTTCTGATTTTTTTTGTTAGATCCTTCCAGTAGGAGCTCGTGCTTGATCAAGTGGGTTGGTCTTGTGTGCAAAAGCAACTCCGTCCAAGTAGAAAGCAATTTTTTGTGTCCATAACTCCTTGTTGTACTATTGTCTGACCTTTTTGGCAAATGCGATGCGTAAGTTCTTGTCATTGTTAGTAAGCAGCCCTTTTTTCCGGGCCTGCAGATAAAAGTACCCTTGGCTATTTAAAAATCTTGCCACAGTGCGAACTGACGCATTACTTACCAAGATATTTGCCTCGTTCATTAGTCGCTTGACAGTAAAGTTACCTTCTGTACGCCTCAATTTGTGTAGGGCCCTTATAAGGAGCCTCTCTTCTCTAGATGACAACTTTCTTGGCCTTCCTCTTCTTTTGTAAGTGACATTTGCGTGAGTTCGCGACTGCCTTGAAGCACTGTGAGATTCTTTTAACACACGCATTACTGTTGCTGCAGATCGGCCGACTTTTCCTGCAATTTCTCTCAGTGAATACCTCTTTTCCATGTACAGAAATCTGATGAGCTCTCGTTCTTCCGTTGTCGTTTTCCTTTTGTACACCATACTTACTTTTCTCACTTAACTATGTGACCAATCACACTTAACCTTTATGTCTCAGTATAATTCAGCTTCTTCTACGCGAGACTATTGTGGCCAGCCTGTACTTATATATCATTTTTTAGACTTATAATAACAGTTCCAGTATTTCTACGGAAACCTAGAAAATTAATGTTTTTCTTTCCTTGCATGAAACAAAAGTTACAGCAACATTTATCGCGCAATTGCAATCGTTCTGGACTATTCACGGAAACTACTTAACAATAGCTGACAACAACTGATGTTAACCAGATGGCTTTTTGCAACTCACACAATCCTTGCCAAAAATCCTTGTAACACCCCTTTCCCCTGTGCAATGTTGAGATAACATTTTACTGTTTCACTGGCTACAACAACATTGCAAAAGGGAGGGGGACGGAAGTGGTGCGAGAATGTTCAAAGTTTCTCAAGGTTTTTGTCTAAGATTGTAGGTTACTTTCTGCTGGGAAAAAGATGTTCACAAGATTGGAATTGATCTTATAGAACATTGTCAAATCACTGATGATGGGTCTTCCTCAAGTGATTTCCAGTTCAGGTCTGCTAGCATAGCAGAGATGCTACTGTTGCGACAGTAGTTATTACAGGCAAAGCAGGCAACTCTTCATTGGATAGTCTCAATGGCGGAAATATCTTTGGTAGTATGTGGTGACCAAGCAACACGTACGTACTCCGTAAGTGGATGGACCAGGCAACAGTTTGCGTCATTCTTGATCCAGCTCTTTAATTTGCTTGAATATGCTGCTTATGATAGGGTCATCCAGTGAATGAACCTACTCTTACATCAGGGTGGAGATTTAGCAACTTGAATTAAGGGAAACAGATAAGCATATGTTCATGTCTCCTTTCATGTTTTTCATTTTTTCCAGCAAATTTGAAGTTTTACAGGAAGTTAAGTTTTCTTTTTCTATAAGATGGTTCTTTGTCTTAAGTTATTAGTTGATTCTTTTTAAGTTGTTATTCGTGTGGTAAAAAATCCTCTGTCCTTTATTGAAATGAAATCTATTGAGAAATACACAACCTCACGTTGATAAATTGTATATGATGGAATTTGAATTTATTCAAGTACGTGACTATTCTGTGTCAATATGCTTCTTTTTCCTTGCCAAAATTGTGAATATAAAATGACATGAAATTCTGAGGAATATATATTGCGGCATAAATCCTTTTTGATGATCTTGTGTAACTCACAAAAATCAATGTTTTCAATAAACTCAGTCACCAATCGTAAAGTTGTTGCTGAAATTTTATTTTCATACAGTTGAACCTCTCTACAACAGCTACCTCGGAGACAGAAGAAAGTGGCCGTGGTAGAGAGGTTTTAAACAAGAGTCAAAGTATGGATTTTTTGTCTGCAGGGATGACAAAAGTGGTCGTTTTAGAGAGGTGGCTATTAGCGGAGGTTCAACTGTGTTTCTTAACTGATGACTAAGATTTTACCAAGTTCTTGCCAAGATTTTATTGAAAGGGTTTGACCAATGCAAGTCATCTGGACATAATTAGAGTTTATGATCTTTTCTTGTTATTGTCAGATTTTGCTAAGATCAACTTTTATAAGATTGTAGCAGGATCTCGGTAAAATCTTGCCAAGATCCTGCCAAGATTTTGGCAAGATCAAGATTTACCAAGATCTTGTCAAGACCATCAAAGATCTTTCATGATCATAATATATAGATTTAGCCAGGGCTAAAAGCGAGGCGCCATTAATAAATTTATAATTTAAATCAAACAATAAACTTGTATTCCACAATTCAGTTAATTTTAGAGCACATTTATGTGACTTTTGAGGGAAAGGCTATGTGGTTTTAGAGAAAAATAATTTGCAAACAGCCCAAGAGTGAGCCAAATCTTACATCGAGTTGATAGCCTCATAGCTACACCCAAGAACTGGAAAACATCTTCGATCACATTTAAGAGCCATAATGGCTCTTGATCACTGTAGATTAGTTAGGCCTGGAAAAATATCGCGCCAAATTTTTTGCGTTCGACAAGTTAACTTTGCAAAATCTTGCCAACAAATCTGGGTCCCTGTAAACCAACCTTTTATACCATTTATACATCACATCTGAGGTGAAACAGTAGTATGAGGCACTGTTTTTATCTTACAGACCTCAATACAAATTGCACTCATTCAATATTCAGGACGATGGAAGTACGCGTCGGCTTTTAGCTAAACCGTTAAAAAAATTTCCAAAATCACCTATACCGCCATCTGGTTCTCACTTTTGTAGTGCGAGCTGTGGCGAGTTTTTGAATGAACATCAACAGAGTTACACTCCAACATAATAAAGAATTTATTGTTTATTTTTTGTTTAATGGTTTAATGCGTGGCATTTAGAGCACTCCTGCAAGCGATGTTCACTGAACGACTGGGAACCATCGGCACAGCGATTAAAATTACAAGAGAGACTACTAACGATCAATAAAAGAAATATAATTCGGTGAAACATATACAGAGACAATTTTCATTCAGGAAGACAAGTATTAAAGTGTCCCTAAAAATCCTGAGTCGTCAAGCTTTAAGCTTACGTTTATGTTATAAGCCGGCTTCCCAGTGTGTGCTTTTTTCAAAGACGAACTCAAGGCAAGAAAATCGCTCAAAGCTTTCTTTTACAGCCAGAACCATAACTAAATATTCTTTGGAACGGTTTCTTTCTGTTTGCGGTGAGAAACTATCCATAGGCGTTTTAAAGATCTGTGTGAGCTTATATCAAACCTGATACTCGGTCAGATCATTGTCTCAAATCTTACAAACGTGCATAAACTAAATACCTACATAAACTATACTCGACTTCATTAAATTAGATACAAAAAACAAACATCAAATACAATAATTACTTTGGATGGCTTACTATTCGAGATGCAGCTCCTCAAAGGTATCAAGTAAGGCCTGTATCGCTTCAGACTACAAAATCGGATTTCCGACTTTGACAAGCGTCGTATCCCTCAACCAAAAACCCAACAAACACACTAGCCATGAATAACACAAGACTCCTGATAGCAGCTGAATTTCATTTTGTACATCCAGTGGGAAAAGACAGTTAAAAACATCACAAGTTGACACAAAACTCTGTCAGCTTCAGCTGTCAAAGTAAACAAGATTCAAGATGCTGCATAAATTTTCCGCATGAACTCACTTGTCAAATTTTGACCAATGAGAGCATAAAAATTGGACGTAGAGTGTAACCAACGCGTGACCATGGTGAGAAAAGTCAAAAGCAACTGTCTTCCCTTCCTGTAACAGCTGACCGAATGTTTGCGTCCAAGGTCAGTTTGCAATCAGAATTTTAATTGTGTGGTGCGTAAACACAACATATTTCATATGTATTAAAAAAAAAATGAACTTGAGCCTGTGATCACTTGAAAACTAGTAACTTGTCAGTGGATAACTTCAAAAAAATACTTGACCTCGATGGGTCAACACCTGAGCCTGTGATACGGTCAAGTGATACTTTCAGTGGGTACACTGTGTTGACAGCTGTCAATTGATCAAAACATTGATTTCCAATATGTGTGCATTATCAGTTTTCCTGTGCTCCGAACCTAGCTAAAAGTATGAGATTGAACATTGTTTGCGATCTTGTAAAACAATTAACTGGTTAGCGGACAGCTTCCAAATAAATCATGTCACCTCGATGAGTTGACACATGAGCCGAGGATATGGTCATGGGATACTGGTCAGTGGCTATCCTGTTTTGACAGCTGTCAATTGACCGTATTGTGAATGTCCTATATGAAAGATGTGGACTTGCCAAGGCACCCCTGAGACACCCCTCCCTTCCTTTTTATAGTCTCCCCTACCCCACCCGTACAATCTGTAGACGCGTACGTACGTACGTACGTTCGGTCAATCACGTGACAACGAAACGAAAAGAGGTTGGCCATATTCGATGAGTATGGAGCTCTGTGCCACGCCCCGCTACAAGATCTTAACAAGATTCTCAACCTTGGCCATTCTTGACAGACAACCAAACTAAACTAGTGCTTTCACCTCTTGAAAAGTTCAGTTGCGTTTAATGATCTTTTTTTGACGTGTGAGTTCCGCAGATGAGTGACTACATAACATTTTGGTTTTGAGATCTTTTTGGATAGCTGGACGAAGGAAAAGAACGGTTTTTTCTATTGGTCCCATTAAATAACCAATGTAGAATCTTCTATGAGAAGGAGAAATGTTTCACACAAAAATTGTAAGTCTTATATACGTAGCAGTGAGGTGGAATAAATTGCAAGTGGCTAGAAAAGGGCTTTTATCAGAGTATGGACTAACCTTCCTGTTTGTACTTGGCTTATAATTCACTTCTTTCAAACAGTGTTCTACGGATTGTCGGCGAATGTGAGTTGTTCACTCTTTTCTTTTCCTTTAATGGCATTGAACTGGTGAAACATGTGCTCTTTTAACAAGTCTATTTCCTTCTTCAGCTTCCTCAATGCTATACCAAAGAAAATGAAAATTTTGGTTAACAGAAAAGGGAAATTTTTAAACTATTTTAAAGTGCAAGTCTTAGGCAATTTGTCTGGAACCAAAATATGTAGTAAATGAGGCATGCCCCAGAAAGGTATCCGTGTCTGCCAATAAAGGTAGCAAACCATTGGGTCCCATTGAAGACCTCTCTTTACGAGCTTTAAGTGGTGAATCAAACAACTGTATTATAGGCTGTTGTGCCTTAACAATAGGGACCTTAAGATACCCTGGACGCGGCGGTAAAGAGAACGGAGAAAGCTTGGAGCGAGGACGCCGCCACCTTCGCGGGAAAAACAAATTAAGATTGAGCAGGTTGGGTGGAGTGCTCGCCTGACGAGAGAGGATAAAGTAATGCTTTCGTGTTTTAATTCCATGACGTCTTTTAGAAAAACTCGTGAAGTCTTACTTGATTGATACCCTAACGATCTTTTATTGGAAGAAAAACTCCAGTTTCTCTAAAAAAAACCAACAAATTTCTTCGAGGGAAAGTTGAGGGTATGATCGGAGTTCAGGTTATCAGCTATTTGTTGCCAGACTTTTTCGCTTTCCATTGTTTTAGATCTTGCTTTAAAACGATATGGTTCTGTTATGAGAACTTCCCGTACTAAGGTGAGATTTTGATCTTCAGACCGCTCCATCGCTGAACTGAAAGTGAACAAAATAAAATTGTAAAAGTTAATAAATGAACCATGGCGTCTTGTTCAAGATCTCAATTTTCTCCGACATGTTCAAGTTTATTACAAGCCTAGATTTTTGTTTTCCAACAATTTTTATTCGACTTCTCGTCTCTTAAATTTTTCAAATACTATCCTAAAGCGAGAACGTTGTCCCCTTAAAAACAAGCAGTTATAGTGTTACATTTGTGTCGAAAGACTCAGCGCTTTCATTCTCAGCTGCCGCCAAAACACTGAACCCAAAAGGCTTGATAGCAAAAAAATAAGAGTCAATCTTG
>BOPM01000689.1:89373-103103 GCA_022179025.1 Porites australiensis | reverse complement strand
ACACATTTACTCCAACAAAAGTATTTTTATTGATGAATATAATAAAAACAGCTTTTATTTAAAAAAAAACGCGATAAACGCAACTTACAAGAGCATACGACTTGCCATATTTTGTGTCAAAAATTTAACTGTTTCTGTCGGGGTGGCCTGGGTGTAAGTCAACCCCCGCCGGAAGTAGTTTGGGCTCTCCCCAGTTTCTCCCACCTGAGTTTTCAAAATGGCCGCTCAATGAATTCGAAGCTGCGATACGCAGATCCTTATGCCAGAACTGTACACATGCCTTGCCATGCAAGAGGAACAGATTCCTCATTGAATTTACACAGAAGAATAGCTTGGTAATATTTCTTTAATTTAACAATGATTCAGTTAAAAAGCGATAAAACGTGAAGTCAACTTTATTCTTTTGAGCTTATATCCTTTGGTCGCCAAATGGCGACTTTCGCCGATAATTCAGTCGCCAATTTTTTTTTTCACTCGCCATGGCGACCAAAATGGTCGCAGCTTGGAGCGCTGGTTAGGAAGCTGAATGAAGACAGACAATCTGACAAATAACACATTAAAATTTTATTCAATGTTTTCAGGCAGACATTTTTGTGGTTAGCATGTTCATTCAATAACATCTGGAAAGGAAATCACCGCGAGTAAAGAAGATAAATGAACAGGCTCCACACCACTGTGAGAGCACATATATGTTTCAGTGCCTCACAAGAATTCATAAGTCAGTGTAGCATTTCGAGGGCTCTGAAAATAATTTCGCCTTTTTGTTTCTGTTCCCTTCCTCTGTGGCTCTTCTCTTCAAGTCCCTTTCCTTTTCTTTCCTCCCCAATGGGTTATTTGGAATGTTCAAGTATCTTTTTGAGCATATCCACGTTTCTTGGCTGTCCAGTAAACTTGTACACGCATGGTATTTCCATCTCGTAGCCCCCGCCACGATTAACGGCTTTCCCAACAACTTGAACTTGTCCTTTGCTTCCTTTCTTTGTGAAGAAATGGCGGATAATTCCAGTTCCCTGCTTTGTGCTAGCCAGTGCCCGTGGTACATGACCAGCTACATCGTTATCCTTTATCATGGCTATAGCATTCTTGTCATGCTCATTGTTTGGCTCGTGTATTAAATCAAGAACCTCTCCAAATTTCAATCTCCCAAGTATCTTGATAAACATGGTATCCCCTTATCCAGGAAGGAATTTCGGTTTCATTTAAGCTGGATGTATTTGCAGAACGACCTGCCATGACTTTTGCGGAAAATCAAACTGACTAATCAAACATATGGTAATCATTGTCTTTGTACTGTAATTCGACAACAGTTGCAGACATGGGAAACACTGAAATACTATCTGTTCTCTTAAAAATGCAAATTATTGGACTGATTGGAGGTCTGTCTTTCAACATCCATCGGCGGCATGTGCCAATTCTAATGTGTCTGGCAAACAAGCAAAATTTTAACGGACACAAGCCAGAGGTTTCAAACCACTGTTAACGCATGTTTACATCTCAGGGCTTCAAGCACAATTCATTAGTGAAAGAATTCTTCAAGCTTCATTATTCCAGTATTATGTCCAGTGGCCCGAAGGGGAAACGACGAGAGCTTGACTTAAAAAAACGTTATGAAGTTGTTAGGTTGAAAGAAAAGAACCCTCATGTCAGCGCAAGGAGGCTTGCAGACCAATTTAAATGTGGGAAGACCCAGATTCAAGCTATCTTGTTGGAGAAAGATGAGATTTCAAAGGACTACGAGTCTAATCTCAACGGCAATATGAAACGAGTAAGAGGATCTCAACACGAAGAGATTGATAAAGCTTTGCTTGACTGGTTTTGAAAGGCAAGGTCAAAGAACATTCCAGTTACCGGGCCCATGTTGCAAGAAAAAGCTACAAGAATTGAAGAGGCTTTAGAAGTTTTCGGCGAGCAATTCAAGGCTTCAAACGGGTGGCTAGATCGTTTTAAAAGGAAAACTGGCATAAAAGCAAAGTTTATTTCTGGAGAATCAAGAGATGTCAGAGAAGAAATGGTGGACTCATGGAGAGAAAGACTTCCTGTAATTTTTCCATGATGGCACCCTCGCTACATTTGGAACATGGATGAAACTGGCCAGTTTTTCAGAGCGCTCCCAAACAGATCCCTGACTGAGGCTTCTCAGAGTTGCACAGGTGCTAAGAAATCAAAAGACAGGCTGACGTGTGCGTTCTTCGTTAATTCTTGTGGTGGGAAAGATAAGCCTATCATCATTGGCAAATTGGCAAATCCAAGATGTTTCAGAGGTATCCAGGACAGATCACTACTACCATGTGACTATTTCAACCAGCCAAAAGCGTGGATGAACAGTGATAACCTGATGGAAATTCTATCGAAACTTAGCCGAAGACTAAGCCATGAGGATAGAAGCATAATCCTGTTCCTGGACAATCCCCCATGCCACCCCGAAGACTTAGATGATAAGTTTGAGAAGATAAATATCGTCTTTTTCCCAAAAAACACGACATCTTGTCTACAGCCACTTGACCTTGGCATAATTCAGGCATTCCAGCTCAAATACTACATTGTTAGTAAGGTGGATCAATGTAATTCTGCTTGACGTTCTCCAGGCAATAAGGTGGACCTCCATGGCCTGGAATGATGTTTCAGAAAGTGCTGTTGTCAAATGCTTTACTAAAGCCGGAATGTTAGATGCAGAAGGCAACGCGAATGCAGTCAAGTGTAGCAACTCTGAAGTTGACCCATTTGCAGAATTACAAGACAAGTTTGCTGCTGTTGAGAGCTTGGTGAAAGAAACAAGGGAAGTCTCTGCAATCTCAAGGAAAGAAACTGTAGATGGCAGTTTTGATCCACCAGTTTGCTTCAAACTTCCAGACAACTGGGAGGATACATTTTTTTGAGAAGTAGCGCATGAACAAGGAGAGGAAACAAATGATGCTGGGGAAAGAGGGGTTAGTGAGGATGAATCTCCAGCAATTCTATCGAAACTTAGCAGAAGACTAAGCCGCGAGGATAGAAGCATAATCCTGTTCATGGACAATGCCCCATGCCAGCCAGTCTTTGTGCAAGATTGGTCTTGTTTAGCCTACTGATGTTTGGCACACCGTAGGCTTCGCAAAGCTTTTTCAGCTGGGGTTTGGTGTAGACCCCAAGAAGACCATTGAACCTGTGCATCTGCACAAATGAAACCAATCTGCCATTAGAGACAGTCTTGCACCTCGATCGGTCGTTAATAATTTCCTAAGTTTAAAAAAAGATTAAACTGTTTACAAACATGTCATTGTAAAGATAGTTACTCTTATCAGTATGGTTTCTCTCATACAGACCAGTGAAATAGAGGAAACAATGTAATTTTTAAATAAAGTGGAAGTATCAAAAGCAAATCTGTCTTTGATCTTAAATACCGCAGATGAGACCCACCCCAGTCCCCACTCAAAAAAAAAATCAGTCCTGGCTCGAGCTGCTGGGGATGTAATTGTGCCATTCCTTCGTAAATTAAACAAATTTTCTCTTCCAGGGAATCGTTGATATACATCCTTTTTTTTTTCGGGAGGCGGGGGCAGGGGAATAGCTTTTAAAGAAGGTTAAGTGGAAAAAATGAACTATGTTTGGTACATTACTTTGAATGGAACACTGTCGTTCTTCTGGGGTGTTTTTTATTCCTCTCCATTATCCGCTTTCTCAGTTTTGCCGTCTTCAGTCTTTCAGCCGCTCGAAAATCGCGGAGATGCTGGCATCCACCCATCTTTACATACTTCTTGATTACTCGCTTGAGCATGTGTGCGATAATCACGTGAAGGCAGAGATGCAAAATTTACCAAAACGTTTACAATTTAACGCCACTTTTTAAGGGACATTGTGTTCAAACAGAGATTTAATAATCACTCAAAGACTTTTGCTTCATTTATCGTTGCAATTGATATAATAGGAAAAGACAAGCATCCTGCACATGTTTAATTAACGTACATCAAACATTGCCTTAAGATCATTAATTAAAAAACCTCCGGGCAATTCTCAGAATAGCGCCTAATTGCTATTTCTTCTATCGACTAACCTTTTTTGCAGTCAGGTCGTTTACCGAAAAACATGCCAACCAGAGTGTCTAGTTCTTTGTTTGCGTTCATCACGTCCAACGTACTGGAAATGAGATTTTGCTTGTGTTTCTGAAGGCTGCTAGCATTCATCAAATCAACTCGAAGTTGTTCCATGTACAAGAACATCTTAAAGCAAGCATCAGAAATATGCACCAGACCTCTTTCTTTATACTGCCTTGCCTCTGTAATTAACTGCTAACGTTTCTGCGTGGCTTGAAGTACTTTCAAGTTGTGCATATGGCGACAACAGTGTTTCCTCTATGAGGTCACAGGTAGAAAAACTAGCCTTGACTTTCTGCAAAGTATTGTTGCCTTAAGTGTTCATGTTCAACCTTGCATATTTTCTTTCCTTTTTAAGAATTTTTCTGATTGCCCAGCCACCAACATGCCTTACTTTAGCCTTTCCAGACACCGACATTTCCTCTACTACGAAACGAACCGGTTCTTGACTTTCTGTTTCTTCAGCGCGGGGTAACACTTTGACTATGTTACCAAGAAACTTGTGATACAACTTTGTTACAAGAGCAGCGACAATTGTTCTTTGTGGTCGGGTTATCTCTGAACAGTTGTAGAGCCCCTTCGTATAAGTAGCCAGCCGTTCAGAATTCAGAAATCTGTGTAACTTTGCTGTGCAGCTGGTAAATCCCGCCCTTGAAATATTGAAGATTACCTCTTCGTCTGGGTTTTCAATAATGTACTCTGCAAATAGTTTGTAAACGTGTTTCCATACCAAGTTTACGAAGGCTGTCGTCTTGTCTTCAAGTCTGTCCTCAAGCGTCTGCAGACAAGAGTTTTTGTCCAATGCAAAATCCGTGAAAGGCTTTACAACTTTTATGGAATTGAAAATGGCGCTTATTTCTAACGTCGGGGGTGGTCTTGAAAGTTCTGAGTCATTCTTAGCTAGTTCATCAAATAATTTTATAATGCTGACTTCACTTTCGTTGCTCCCATCAAAGTAAGACGCTACAGGAGCATACGATAGTATGAGAGGAAACAGGAAACACAATCTCTTCGCCCTCTGTCTCTTCCAGCATGTAAAGGTCTTGCACTGTAAAGAAGTGAGCATGAAGAATCTTGTTGCGACAACATTGGAGATCGTCGCGTAAATGGCAAGATCAGTCGAACATTCATCCTTCACTCTTGACCCGGATCTTTAACTCGTGACAATGCCACGTATGTAAGTCCAGAGACAAATTCGTGAACAACGGGAGCTGGAAGGGTAAGCCCCTGTGCCTTGTGGCATGTTGCTGCATACGCTAAAACTAAAGGATACTGGCAAATGCTGCCGACAACGTTTTCTTGTTTGTTCGTTTTGAGCCAAGAATGCCTTTCGATTTCTACAGACCCTACTTGAGGAAAAAATACTTTGAGGCCTTCCCCAGAACAATCTAAAAATACTCCCTTGGAGCTATTTTTCAATTGGTTGTTAAGATTCCATACTAGCATTACAGGGCAACCTCGCCTTAAGTGAAGTACAGGACTTCCAGGCCAATTCATCCCTCTTGTTTCATTAGCATGTACAGCGTCAAAAAAAAACTCCGGTTCGGGAAGTTCCAGTAAGGATTGACAATTATCGTGAAAAGCTACCGGTAGCTTTTTGAAGTAAATGTGCAGTGCTTCCTTTTACAAACCGCCGAGATTCCTCATAAGCATGTTCAGAAAATTCTGCATCATTGCTGTATTTGCCGACCCTGTCATCTTGCAAGGCGGACAGGAAATCTTTGTCAAATTGCCACATAATCTCAGTTAACTCGAAGCGACGAGTGATTGCACTCCCAAACAGCGGTGAATAAAACATGAACATACCTTCATCAAGGTCATCCGGTACTGGTCGAAGTTGCAGAAGCTCACCCACCAAAATTACTTGTTTACCACCGAATGGTTTGTGCTGACTACCTTCCTCACTAAGGCTATGATGAATGGCTTGATGACTTCTAACATGCGTCGACTTGACATCCTAGCCTCATCCCAAATCAACACATCACTTTCTCTCACGCGCTTCACCACTAGGTTATTTTCACACAATCACTCAACAAGCTTCTGCGAAGGAAGATCAGCCACTCCCAAGCCATAATGTGAGTGCACAGTTGACGCGACCCCAGGATCATAAACAGTGCAAGCAATTCCACTTGTGCACACAACAGACACATTGAAACCTGCTTTTCTCAGAGCCGACATGATTTCTTTTACCACCATAGACCTTCCACTTGCAGCCTGGCCTGTTATAAGTAAATTATGCCCTTTATGGACTACACTCACTATCTGTGCTTGACCAGGAGTAAGTACACTCATTTTGCTGATGACTTAATGCCATACTCAATACGATTTCCGTCTGCATTTTGCATCTCTAGGAGAAACAGAACTCGTAATAGAATACGATCGGACTTGTAATAATTGTTAGATGATTATGCAAAATAGCTTAATAAAAGTGTTACATTTGCTGATTGCATCCGGTTATAAGACATTTCGCAAAACCTGCAATATTTTTCACGGTATCATTTTTAGTTCTTTTTTTAAATTATCACACCGCTGTTTCGTCACAGTTAAGGAATTTCGATATTTCATCAAACTTAAATTTTACCGCGGCTTTTCCGGCTTCTTATCACCGTTTCAGAATTTATAGGCTGACCATGTTTATCATAAAGCATGGATCAGTAGAACCAGTATGTCCTCCTTTGTCATACTCATCCTTCCATGACCATTGCGTGTAGTTTTCTAGGAGTTACTGGTAGCCCTTTTTTTTTGACTTAATGATTTCTCACTAATAGAAAAAGGAATAACCTCTTCAAAGCTTGGTGTTGTGAATTGAATAATACACTCCATTCATCATCTCGCTGAAACATCCTCCCTTTTGTAATTGTGATCCTTTCGTTGCCTACCTGGAAACGCGATCGCTCACATAGCGCAAGCGTCATATTATTCCCTTAGCATAGTGGGGCGAGGAGCCTAGTTAATGGGTCATTTCTGCCCTTGCACCCGTCGTGCAAGTGCTAATTGTCACCCTAGCAAGGTTTCCAATTTCAAATGCAAATTAGTTGGTAAGTGCGACAGTGGTCACAGGCACTGGACGAAAACCACACTTGCCTTGAAGTCCGGCACAAATGGCTCGATTTGATGGGGAAATTATGGATTTTTTTTCGAGGAGATCTCCCAGAGAGGGAGAAGAGGTTTCTTTCTTGGGCTGGAGCTGAAAAATTTGCAGCGGATTTGAATTTCGGCGGAAAAGAAACAGCATTTTTGTTGCGACTGGTCCAGGACCCCGAACGATCGAAGTGACCAGCCTTCACTTCGTTCTATGAAAGGAGTAACAGTGGTTAGGCAATAAAGCCAAAAAACTAGTAAAACGACAAACAGACACCAAAACGCAGTGGAATAGTTTGCAGGTAAGACTTTTTTATTCATTTCATTTAAGAAAAAGTAAGGTTTAGAGTTATTTTGCGTTTGCAGATCTCAGTAATATATTTCTCATACAAAGTCTCATGTTTTCAACAGTCGCCTGTAACGCGACACCAGTGCGTCACCTATGTTATGTAATTACATTACACCCTTCCCTCGCAACGTGAGTTTGGGCCGCCTGTGGTTCAGGGTAATCTATTGCAGTCCTTAGCAGTTCTCAATGCAAATTTGCGTTCCCCCCTCTGAGATGCTTAGAGAGCTTGATGCAGAGTTCATCAACATGTACTTTGTAAGTTAGGTGTTTGTCGATGATCAAGTGAAGAAGTTTATGACTTGCGCCTTGCTCAATTTCATTGGTATCTATTACAACTTTCAGCTTTCCTGAATCGTGGTCCATACGCCTTCGTAAATGCTTACCTGTAAGCAACAAAGCTTTCATTTTTTGCGTAATGTGTACATTTTGTTACCTCTGGCCCAGCTCTCTCTCTGTTCAAGATCTTCAGATAATATTTGGTTTAGTGATGAAATGGTTTTCCAATTTGAACTTGAAGACAAGGTGGAATCATCTGCATGTGTCCATATTTGATTTGTTAACAGGAAGAGGCATATCGTTGATGAACAAAAGGAAAAGCACCCGACCTAAAATTGACCCTGGGGCACACCTTGTTTTACAGTCAGCTGTTTAGATTTAACTGTCCCTAAAGTAATAAACTGCTTTCTCTCAGACAGGTACGATTTAAACCAAGCGATGGAAGAGGAACGAACCCCGTAGATAGACAATTTTTTTAGAAGAAGTTCATGGTCAATTACATCGAACGCTTTGCAAAAATCTATAAACACCAAACTGGCCAACTCTAGCCTGAATTTCATCCGATTTCTGTGAGTCGTTATTACTCCCTCAGTAATGTCTGAATCAACGGGCCGTTAATACCGTCCAGCGACGTCACTTCTCCTTTGCTTTAATTCATGCAAAAAGTAAAACACAATTTTCAAGTGGCAAACCAAAAAATATAGTTTGGAAATGTTTACATGATACCGAACAGGTGACAGAATTGCTTTACTCTTTTATCATAATTGATGTTTAACGTTTAAACTATCAACTGCATGCAGTACTCTGAACCGGTTTTAATTCAAACTCAGTCGCAATCACGAAATGAAATAAATACACACATGGAAAAATTAGTTCAAAAACGAAACAATTTCCTTCAATTGAAAAGAAGCTATTTGGGCCTTAACAGAGAAAAAAGAAAAGAAGGAAACAAAGAAGAAGGTTGAATGACAAGGGCAAATGTTTGAACTCCACGCAAGCATGCCAACCAAGGGGGATCTGCTGAATACCAGGCGACAATCCTGCTAAAAATTTCTCGTAATTATACATAATTATGCAAATGTTTAGACAATCAAATAGCCTGAGTTTGATCCGATTACTTGGAGTCAGTATTACTCCCTCAGTAACTTCTGAATCGACCGGCCATTAATGCCGTCGAGTGACGTCACTACTCCTTGACCCTTGCTTTAATTCATGCAAAAAGTAAAACACGATTTTCAAGTGGCAAACCGAGAAATATCGTTTGGAAATGTCTGCATGATGCAGAATTGCGTTATTTTTTTCGATCGTAATTCATGTTTAACGTTCAAACTAACAACTGCATGCAGTACAACTCTGAACCAGCTGTACTGAATTCTACTGATCAAACTTGATCACAATCAGGCAATGAAATAAATACACACATGGAAGGCTTAGTTCAAACACACAATGATTTGCTTTAATTGAAAAGAAGCTGTTTTGTCCTGAACGAAGAAAAAACAAGGAAACAAGAAAGAAAAGCTAACAGAATCATTACACTTGACGGTGAAAATAGCAAGAAGGTCGAATTATAAAATTGATCTCAGAAAACTTCGCGTAAACAAAATCACCGGGCACCGAAACCAACCTCAATCCCAGGGTTCTCTCCTACCCTCCCCCATGGAGCGAGAGAGAGAGACCCTGGAAAATGCTGGTCACGTGTCTCCCAGGAGAAAAAAAAACCAGAAAGGGTCCCTGTTTCTGAAAGTTTTGTCGCCACAAATTTTTGTCAACATCAATACGAGGCAGACTTTTCTCGTTCGAGATCTGCCATGTTTTGTAGCTGCCTGCAGTCCGCGATCGTCAATAGCAGCTACTGGAATATCAATATTAAACCGAAACAAGTAAAGTGTCTGGAGGTAGTTTATCGTGGAAAGGATACTGTCGGTTTTCTGCCAACGGGATATGGAAAATTCATAGTCTTCCATCTGCTGCCTGGAATTTTTTTGGCAAAAGTCAGTTCTCGATCGACAGAACAGTCGCCTATTCATCCGGTTATTATCGTCATTTCGCCGTTGAATGCTTTAATAAGTGATCAGATCAGAAGAAGTACCGAGGGAAAAGTCAAAGCGGCTATACTCAATGTGAGAAAGGGAAAGAATGGTGAAGACCTTGAGTTCAATTATACTAGCGTTGCAAACTCCTCTTGGCTCAAGGATGCGAGATATGACATAATTTTTACCCATCCTGAGGCCGTTTTGCCATGCAAAAAGGGGATGGAGCTGTTCCAAAGCCAACCGTATCAACAGTACGTCTAAGCAATAGTTATTGATGAAGCTCATTGCATTCTAGAATGGTAAGTTATTAGTTAAATAGTAAAGATATTCTCAGCATGAGTAAACCTACGATAATTCGAGATTCATTTTAAATTTGCTGTTTCACAGCTATGTAGATCATTTTGTTAATAATGCCACTTATGCGAACTTTGAGAAATTGCTTGTCAATGTCACAATCACAACTTTGTATTAAAACAGGTATGTCTTCCCAGCATTATATCATTAGAAATAACAAGTGAATCCATTCATGTTTTTTTTGTATTTGCTGTATTGTTTATTCCTTTATGTTTTGGGTAGATATTTGTAAGTTTGACTCAGTTTGTTGGCGGTTTACACTGTTGGAATTTAATTTCTTGGTGAAGTAGCACAAAGATCTCCGTCTTTGTTAGAAAGAGGTGACCACAGTTGATAAATGAATGTGATAAGAAGAATATCCTTTTTTCAATGCATTGATTAACATCAATAATTGGATGAAAGCTTCAAGGTATTATTGAATTTTTGAAGTATGGAAAACATCATTTGTTTCCTTCAGGTCTACTTGACCATCATGAACTTTCTTCAACTTCACCTTTATTCTTCACTTTTTCGAAGGCATTTAAAAATAATATTAACAAAAAAAATATTGTTTTACACATATTTACAAGCGTTTACTCTAAAGATACATAAATAATGTAATATGTTGAAGTTCAGATTTAGGTGAATCCTACTGTATCTGACTTAAGCAGAAAGGACAAAAGTTTACAATATGCTTTATTTTGCTTTTCAGGGGAGATGACTTTCGCAAGGATTATGCCAATCTGGCGATGCTGTGTGCCACTTTTCCCACTGTACCTGTGGTCGCACTCACCGCTACAGCAAGTAAAAGAGATTTGAAAGCAATAAAGTAATCTCTTAATTTAAAGAATCCTGTAGAGGTCATAGGGAATCCAAATCAGGCAAATATTTTCTACAAGAAAGCATTTCGTAAAGAGGACGATGTAAACTTCTTTGAGGAAATTTTGAAGCCAATTGCTCTTGGTCTCAAGGAGAAAACAGTAGGTTATCCCATCACCATCTTATGCTTGCCCTTAAGGTGGTGTGGATTTTCATTTAAATTTTTTGAAATGCTGCTTGGTGATGACCAGTATCACTCACTCCAAAGCCCTGGTAATGAGATTGCATGTGTGCCTGAAATTCCAGAGAACAGGCTTTTTGCACAGCACCATGCCCCGCAAACAACAGCTATGAAGGAGCTGACATTATAGGAACTTTCAATTCCAACATCAACCATTAGGGTTGTGTTTGCTACAGTTGCATTGGGTATGGGTGTAGACATCCCATCAATCAGAAACATCATTCATGTAGGACCACCACGGACTATAAGGGAATATTTTCAGGAAACCGGACGGGCAGGCCGTGATGGAAAACAATCTTTGGCAGTGCTCTATTACAACAACAGAGACATTGCAAAAAATCGAGAAGGTATGAGCGATGACATTCACCAATTTTGTCGCCTAGAGGACTCTTGTATACGAAAACTTCTTTTGAATTGTCTTGATGCTTCAAGTGAAGCATGTATTGGTCATCTATGTTGCAGCTATTGTGAATTTGTATGTGATTGTGATGATTGTCTTATCCATTGTCTCAATCAAATAGATATCTGCCTTCCGTGAATATACATGCATCAGGAGTTCTGGACTTCCTGTTGGATCGCACGGCATTGTGGGTAGGCAGGCTCAGAAAAGTGGGCATCAACTTGCAGCTTCGCCATATTGGATTACATCGAGTGGAATTACATCGAATTACACGTGCAGGAATTTATAAGAAGAACCAAATAAAAGGTATTTTAAAGGTAAGCTATTGTTTCATTACCTCTTGGCAACGTCATTCTAACGATTTTAGGCTGCAGAGTGTAGTCGATTTGAGATGGTACGAGTATGATTTTTGCTTATTTTATACTCAGACTTATGTCGTATTTCTTTTGTTTAAATGTAGATTAACTTTGTCCATGGGATTCGGCCACAGAAATTGTGTGGTCCTAGGCTGTCCCAACAGTGGACAGAGGCTTGGGAAGTGGGCAGCTACGACCTGTGAGCTTCATGGTTGTAACAATGGTTCAAGCATGTGTGACTGCCAGCCACCCTTCAAATTATTCCCGTTCCCGACAGAAAAGAAGAACCCGGAACGCCGATTACAATGGGCAAAAAATATAAGCAGGAACAGTTTGAATGGGACTCTTTGGATGCCTAACAAGGATTCAAGAGTTTGTAATCTACACTTCGTTGACGGTGAACCAACGGCTGAAAACCCAGACCCAACTTTGCAACTTGGTCACAGCAAGAAAACGAGAGCCTCCAAACGCCCACCACCAACGCCACGGGATAACTCTCTTGCAGTAAGATCCAGAAAACGAGCTAAGCTAGATACATGTAGCGATGAAATACCAGTACCTGTTCTTGACCACTCAGCTGACAACCTGGCTTGTGATGATGTTGAGCTCCAAGACCCTGAGCCCTCTACTTCTATCAATGATTGTGTTGACATAGACAGAGCATCCGTAATTCATGACCATTGCTATGTCTATGGCTGGTATGAAATTAATGAAAATTCGAATTTTTGCATGAACACATGTTGCTTGAAAAGCAGACAAGACAAAGATAAAAAAATCGTGGAACTTTCAGAGAAAATACAGGAGCTAAGTGAAAAAGTGAAGTTGCTGGAAGTTCAACTTGTAGCCAAACAGGATAAGGGATTGAAGCATTCAGATCTGAGAAATGACCAGACTGTAAATTTACTGACTGGTATCCCATCAAAGCCTGCCTTTCACAAATTATTTGACTCTGTCAAAGGATCTATAAAAAAAGTGAGATATTGGAGTGGCCCTAAGAAAACATCCAGAAAAGGCAGGAACTTTAGGAAATCACCAAAAAAATTTGGACCAAACCGGGCTCTTTCTCAAAAGGACGAGTTTCTTTTAACACTAATGAAACTCCGTTTGGGATCCACCAATGCAGACCTTGCACAAAGATTTGGAATTTCACGAAGTACCGTATCAACTATTTTCAACACATGGGTCAAAATTTTGGCTAATGAACTGAAATGCCTAATATACAATCCTAGCATGGAAGTTGTTAAGAAAACACTGCCAAAGAAGTTCAAAAAACCAGGATACTGCAAGGTGCGCCATATAATAGACTGCACTGAAATTTTTATAGAGACCCCAAGCAACCCTGTAATCAGAGCATCAACGTGGTCAGATTATAAGCACCACAATACTGCAAAAATCCTAGTTTCAATCACCCCAAATGGGGCCTTCAACTTCATCTCCGAGGCATGGGGTGGGCGCACCTCAGATGTCCATTTGACAAGGGAATCAGAGTTTTACAACATCCTTGAGCCATATGATGCAGTAATGGCAGATCGTGGATTCACTATTGCAGAGGATCTTTTGCTTCACAGAGCTGACCTTTTTATTCCGCCAGGGAAACGTGGACAAGAACAGTTCACGAAAGCTGATGTACAGAAAACTAAAACAATAGCTAATCTACGCATTTTTGTAGAACAGGCCATCAGGCGGCTGAAAACATTCCGTATAATCAAGAACGAACTGCCCATCTCTCTTATTGGTAATCTTGATAACATTATCATTGTCTGTGCTGCATT
>BOPM01000689.1:74201-85852 GCA_022179025.1 Porites australiensis | reverse complement strand
TAAATAAATAGGTTCCAGGTTATTTATTTTTAGAATTCGCAGGAAGTAGTTCACTTCTTATTTTTTTCGTTTCTATTGGGAGCTATCGATTAGCATATTCCTTAGTTCTCTTCTGAAGTTCGATTTAAACAAAAGTATAACACTTGATCTCGTCCAGGCGTAGCTTCAACAGTTTAATTCTTTACACTGGCTACGTTTTTCATCTCGTTTCTTTTGTTTTGTTATGTATGTTATTCTATATTTATTCAGTTTGCACTTGACAAAATCAGGAATGCGTTAATTGTTCGAGTAACAGTGACCCTTCTGGGAATAACAGCTACTGTTGTTGTCTTTTTTCCACTACACGTATGCAAATTTCAATGGATTTCAACAACTTAAAGTTTAAAACTCTTTCGCTGAACGTTCGGGGTATCCGTTCTTTTGAAAAACGTAAGTCCATTTTCAACTGGCTATACAAGCAAAATTCAGACATCTGCTTTCTGCAGGAAACTTACAGCACTGAAGAGATTGAAAATCGGGATTGGGAATGTGCATAACGTAGGCAGTACGCGTGTTGCTGAGTTCGACTTCCTCACGGAGAACCTCGATAGTGGATGTTTAACTTGTGCTTACTCACTTTGATTTTTATTTAAACGCTTTCTTTATCACATTGTATCCTAAATGTGATATCTCGATGAAAATTCTGTAAAAACAGATTTTTTTAATACTTTCTTCCCCCTTTTACATACATTCTATTTTGAAACTCGCCCTAGTCCTCTCTCAAACCTCAGAGAAAATGCATTTGGTGCGCACTTTCTGCAGCTCTACCGCAAAAACGAGTACGGTGACCCCCATTTTTTATTTCGTGATTTTAATAAGGACAGTGCCTCCTTTCGATGAGAAAAAAATTGGCACAAATCTATGTTCAGTTTTTTGGCAATTTTACTAAATTGTACGGATTGAGCTATCACGGGTCGAATAGCGCGTGTCCAATTGAATTCTACTTTGGAGCGTAAAATAAAAACAGGAGCCTTGAAAGGTATTTTTCTGGTATGTAAGTGGATAAACAATACAATAAAGTCAAATTCTGTGCGATACCACATGCATCATCGTTTTTGTCTAGTTTTGGGCTGCGCGCGGTTTTTGACAAAGGGTCCAAAATAGCCGTATTTCTCAGCATTGTGACGTCAAAGCACGGTGACCCCCACTTTTTATTACTTTTTTATCATAGTCTTGACTTGTTACATCAGTGTACCAAGTTTCATCTACAATCTATGTTAGGTTCTTTTACTAGGGAATCACCTTAAGCTTAAATGAAATGAAAGGCAAAGTAGCTCCGACAAAAAGCACAACAAGCTTACGTCTTGTTCTGTTTTTCCCTTTCTTTGAGTAAAACTTTTCTCGTTGAATGTGTGCGAAGCGGCGCTGCAAGCTGCAATAAAAGGCGGGAATTTTGGGGCGAAACTCACACACCTCTGTGGCTTCTGATTGGACGTATCATTTTTTTCACGTGTGAAAACCATTGTTCCCTCCAAAGCACTTTATTGTCGTTGCGTACGTACCCACCGCCTGCCCAAATGCCTCTGGCTCAATCCAAACAAATGATAAGCCATATTCCGTCCATTTCTAACCGTTTCCTTCTTTTTGCGTGAAAGTGAGTTTCATTTGCATGATAATGAACATTCGTATGACAACATTCGAATGAAAATTTTAGTTTTTATTTTCTGTGTTATACCTGTAAACTAGCTGGTGAGTCACAAAAGCTAAGAGTATATACACATTAAACTTGACTTGACTTGACTTGACTTAAATTTTGTGAGTGGTTTAGAGTACTTGTTTTGAGCCCGAGTAAAGTGAAACCAGGGCCATCAAATTTTCCCAAAATTCAAAAGTCTCCAGCTTATCAGAAGCCGACGAATAAAAAAAATATTTTGCGGAATCTTTTCTAAATTAGTAATCCAACTGCGTAAAATGGTCAACATTGTCGGCAGTTTACGAGAAAGAGTGCCTTCATTTGTTTTCCTTTGTTCTCCTAAGGCCTTACGGGCTAAACTAGTGAAACTTTTATTGCCTTGAAAATAAAAATGAAACAATGGAACCACTCGCTTGTTTAGTTTACGTGCAGAAGCTATTAAAGAAATGTGTCAAATAACAACTGCTTACCGTTTCGCCGTGACGGGCGCCGAAAAAGCGCCTGGCTAATAATTGTAATCGGTATGAATATACTGTGGGATTCACCCCGGGTCTTTGACTAAGATACAACCAGTTTTATTCGGCGAATTTTAGAGACGCCCGTGAGCCGTCGAACAACACTAAGGGTTACATCAGGTTCATACGAAATTACCGTCATCTAGCCAATGCTTTTGTTTCGTTTATGTTTAATATTTCAGGTCTTTTATTGTTTGTTAACAATAAGCTAACATGGACTGTCGCAATCTTGAGCCAGCACAACCGCTGACCAAGCCAGGAAGACTCTGGGCTCGAGTTTGGCACTGTCGGCCACTTGAACTTATTAAAAAGATCACTGGTTAATCTTTTACTGACCATCCTTATGGCCATTTTTCTCCTTTATTGCTAGTTATCTTCGCCATTAAATTGTAATACATAAAATAAACAAACTCAAGTGTGATCGATACTCCACGCCTCTTGACTTGAGCCACGTCCACACTACGCAGAAGAAATTTTATTTCTCCGGTCAGGCCTACAGCTCACACTAATCTGTCACAAGAACGGAGCTTTTCAAAAACGCTCTTCAAACCGGAGGAATTTGAAAACCGTAGCTTTCCGTTTTAGTATGGACGGAAAACATTTAAAATACGTAACGTTTCGAAAACGCTCTTGAAATCTGAGGAATTTGAAAGCGCTAGCTTTCTGTTTTAGTGTGGACGGAAAACATTTTAAAAACGGAGCTTTTATAAAACGATGACATCACGATAATGGTGTGATTTCCCTACCAGAGGTTTCCTCAAACACAAATCTGAAATGACCGGCCGGTTATTGTTACCTTTTTAAATTTCTCCTTGAACAGAACCGTTTTAAACTTTCTCCGGCGTAGTGTGGACGACAACAGCAACAACAACTATTTCTACTCACTCAGCTAAAAATTAAATGAACAAGAATAAGTTTAAATGGAAACGAGCACATGGATGCCCGAAATAACCTTAGACTTTAGTTATGTAAGTATTCCTACAGACAGGGTGAAATCAAAGTCAACCGACAATTACCTAACATAGACTGTTCACAACCCTCTATTTTCTCGTATTTTATTCTATTGTTGAATGCCTGGATAGAATCGGGAGAGAACTGGACGCCAGCGCAAAACGGAAGACTTGAGGTGGTGATGACCGAGAAAAATATATATCTTCTTCTTGCTCGCTTCGCTCGCAAACCTGACCTCCAAGACCACGTGCTTCGCGCTAACTTCGCTCGCTTTTTCTTTCGCATGCTTGAATAGAGAGGTCGGTGACAGTCTATACCTAAAACTGCAATTAAAACACGTGCAGTTGTCGTTCAATTTATGAAACGAAATCTCTATTTCATCCTGCAATATAATGTCTGCTGAAATCTTTAAGAAAGATCATAGCTAAATATTTTGAAACGTGAGCCGCTCATTTTTATTTTATTTTCCTCCCGTTTTGAAGAATTTAGGCAATTAAAATTTTCCATAAAATATTCAAAAGCGCATCACAATAGTAATTAATAACTAAATTTTACAAATCTTTTTAACATGAATTTTAAAATATTTACATTTAAATGAGTAAAAGATAATTGCAAATATATATAGATAGAGATATACTAGGATAACTGAAATGATTCCTTAAATAAAAATGTCTTAATTAAAGTCTTAAAAGACTCTAGGTTCGTTGCTTCGCTCGCGGACCTTGGCATCTTATCCCATAAGAAAGGAGAAGCTGCCTGGAAAGCTCTGTCTCCCATTGTTTTCTTGGTTTTCGCACTTGGTCTTTCCAACAACGACCATTGTCGTTGCCCCTCAAATTGTAGGACGAAGGCTGTTGAATACTAATTAAATCTGAGAGGTACTTAGGTAATAGGCCATGCAAAATTTTAAAAGTTATCAAGAGCATCTTATAATGTATCCTGGAGCGTACTGGTAACCAATGTAATTCTGCAAGTAGAGCTGTTATATAACAGAATTTGTGCGCGCGATATATAAGTCTTGCACTCGCATTCATAACACGTTGCAATTTTCAAGTCTGATATTCCGGGATACCATATAAAAGGCTATTACACTAATCCAATCTACTACTGATAAAAGCATGAACTAATTTCTCAGTTGATTCTCTGGATAAATATTTCTTAATATGACGTATATTGTATAAATAGTAGAAAGCGCTGCTACAAGTCTTTGTAATGTGAGTTATCATATCTAGATGCGTATCGAACCATGATTGTGCCTAAATTGCGCGCAGAGGCTACAGGAGAGACTTCAGTCTGCGCAATCTTGATGCTTTGGATTGAAACTTTTGAGAGCTGCTGACGAGCACCTATAATCAGGAACTCAGTCTTGTCATCACTGAGCATCAGCTGACCCTCCCTCATCTATGCTCGGACATCGCAGGTACACTTCTGCATGGCTGATACAGCTTCGACTTCACTGGAAGAGTTAGAGGGCTTAAATGACAAATACAACTGTGTATCGTCCGCATGAGTATGAACAGAGGGCAGATGGTGTTTTAGAATCTGGAACAGCTTGCTCACGTCGATGGTAAATAAAAGCGGGCCCAGGCATGACCCTTGAGGAACTCCACATTTCAAATCAAACGGCTTTGAGAGAGTTCCGTTGATAGACACTTGCTGCGATCTGCCCTTAAGGTAACTCTCAAACCATGAAAGTACTTCCCCCCGCAATCCAACTGTTGACCTCAATCGTTCCAGACGGATCTCATGTTCGACCGTGTCGAATGCAGAGCTCAAGTCGAGAAGCATCAGCAGCGTAACTTTACCTTTATCCATCGCCATTAGGAGATCGGTCTTCACCTTGAGTAGTGCGGTCTCAGTGCTGTGATGTTGGCGGTAAGCACTTTGCAATTCTGGAAACAAGCCATTGACTAGCATGTGCTCCTGTGATTGTACTGCAACCGCTTTCTCTGTGAGTTTGGACGTGAACAGTAAGTTACTCACAGGCCGAAAGTTCTTGTTTATCAATTGAAGACCAGATTTTTTGAGCAGAGGATGTACTACTGCCCTTTTCCAGTCATCTGCAAAGTAACCATGCTCTAGGCGTACGTTCACCATCCTACTAATCACTGGAAGTAACTCCTCTATGCAAACCAACAAGATGGATGATTGAAGAGGGCCCAGAGTACATGTCCTCATAGACGCCACAGCCATCTTCCTTACAGCCTCTTCGGAGAGAGGTTGAAACTCTGATAGCGTGACAACGTCATCACTACTCGATCAACCGTGAGGTGCCCGCTCAGTAACCGCAGGAGAGACCGTGTCACCAGCTAGCTTTGATCTAATAGCCACTATTTTATGGATGAAGTATTCACCCATCTCATTTGCAAGAACAGAGGCGTCAGTGTGAGGTGGGAGAGACTTGTCCGCTTGCAGATTTAGTAGGCTCTTGCTAGCCCGGAACAGCTTTGAGTGGTCCGAACTGTTCTCGTCAATGAATTCCTTGTAATAAGTACATCTACCCTCATTCATCAAATGTATGACATAATTTCGCTTAGCTTTAAATACTACAAGATCTGCTTGGAGACCACTTGTCCTTCATCTTCTCTCGGCCTTCCTCCAGTCCCTTCGATCCTGAATTATGTCTTCATTGAACCATGGGGGCCTGGGTCGAGTGGAGACATGACGAGAACAAACGGGCGCGTGATCATCTAATAGTGATCTTAAAGTTGTGTTTTAACAATCGAGCAGCATGATCAAATCATTAGGCGGGTCTTTATATAGCTGAGAATTGCGGATATCTTCTTTCAGTTTAGTTATATCAATTGATTTGAGTTTCCTGTATTCAACATGGTTAATTCTTAGTGGAGGCTTCGCCACACTTAACTTACATATCACGGTAGCATGGTCAGAGATATATCTCTCAGGAAGGGGCTCACCGTCCACAATATCGTCAGCCTGCCGTGTGATATTTAAGTCTAAGGTGTGGCCATGTATGTGCATGGGTCGTTTGACATGCTGTACCAGACCCATAGAGTTTAACAGGTCCTTGAGCCGGATGGTGTCAGCGTCTGATGGAACGTCCATATGAATGTTAAAATCACCACATATTAACAGTAACTTATTACACATGACTAACGACTCGAGATAGACTGACAATTCATGAAAGAAAACACTCGTAGTCACGGGATGCTCCGCAGAGTATGTTGGCCTATACACGATGACAACACGCAGACGAACAGATTGTTATAAAATAAGAAGATTGTGAACGTTTGGGTTCATGTAAATATTCAGAGCCTCAAGTTGTAAACCGGGTGCTCGTTAACAGGCAGCAAGCGGCGTCTCTCGTCATCGTTATTGCTTTCATCTTCTCTTACACTCTCATATCCATCATGATTTATAATTGGAGCCAAACCGCCATTGTCGCTACTGTTACCAGTGACAACAAGAAGACGCAAAATAACACCTACAAGAACGACCAGGACGCACGAATTGACAAACATCACAACCCAGACGAATGCAACTGTGTAGGAGCTGTCCAAAGCCGAAAACCTCACCAGCATAAAAGACATGGACAACACGAACAACACCAGGGGCTCGAAAACATTCTCTTGGGCCCATCGGTTAATTGACCGATTGTCATAGGGCTCTAAACGTAAGCAAAGAATGGCTGAAACCATAAGTATCAGCCAAACAACAAACGTTTGCAAAGAAGAGGAAGAAGAAATCATAGACAACGCTATGGCGAGAAGCAAGCGTCGAAGAAGCATGAAAATCTCGAAGAAGTGCTGGTACTTTGGTTTGTAAGGTAAATAGACAGGACCAAGCCAAGCATCAAGTTTCTCCCGATCCTCAGTACTCATGATTTCTCTCTTTCGAAAGAAAGCAAATATCAGATAAATGAGAAGCAAGGGAAACCCAATAAGATAAAACGCAACAGAGAGGCCACCAAGGACTGATAGAGTTTTGTAAGTGTGAGAGGTGCATTCAATCCAGGGAAAGTTTGGCATGTAAAGAACATCACGGTCATTGTGGCATGGGCGTAGAATGGAGAGAGTTTGCTTTACGATGGGAAAGTAGCTGAAGTTAAGGCAAAAGAAGGCACTTTGACGACATTTGAAATGAACTTTGTTCATGCGTTCCTGGTCTCGACGAAATCTGTCGTAAGTCATCAAGATGATGAAATACAAACCTATCACTGCCATGCAAGCAACTGGAAGAAGAAGCAGAAAAGCAAACTTGCCAACGGGAGTGAAAAAGGAAGGTAAGTCGCAGGAAAGCGAAGGAAAATAAAGGTTCCAGTAACTACTCAAGTACGTCTGAGCCACTACGACTTTTTTAGGCCAAACATTGGCACTGGATATCAAAAAATCCATGGTTTGAATATAAAACACTGTGATGCTGATGAGAGGTTGGGCTGCTTTTCCTCTACTGGTCATACACAGCACAAAGACCACCAGATTTAATTTGAAAACCCAGGCTGGCAGTAATTCCAACAACATAAATGTTAACATTAAAAGAAAATGAGCTGCCGTAACTGCAAACCATTTGATTGGTCTCAGATTGAAGTAAAAGTATGACCAAAGTAGAGCAAGGAATGACACAGCAAAGGAAGGAATAAACAGATAGTAGTAAATTTGGTCGCCCTTTGGACATTTGAAGCACAGTCCACCAAGTTTATAAAATCCGTCTTGACAACGAGAGCAAAACCTGTCCGTGTTTCCTTCATGACAGATGCAGGAGTTATCGCATTTTGTGATCAGTGATGATACTGAAGGTCTGTGGGGGGACGAGTTTGTCTGCTTTGGTTTTGTTTCGAGTCGACATTTGCAGGAAGCTGATGGATTACATGCAGTTGACACTGGGCACTTGACCAGATGGGTGACACTGTTAGGAGTGGGCGATGGCCAATAGCCACTTTGCAATGTCATGTTGTTTGGATACACATAATTCGATTCAGTGAAGCCAAACTGAGGGCACGTCCCATCATCTACGCATTTCTGGCACGTCCCACCATCCATGCATTTCTTGCACAACCCACTATCTCCGTAGAAACCTGGATCGCAGACGCAGTTTTTATGTAAATCGCAGGTAGTCATGGTAAAGTAGAACACGTTTGCGGGCAAAGGACTATCTATGTCACAATTGCTCAAATTTAAAACTAATGGACCTCCTCCGCAGATTTCCATAAAGCTTGCTAATTCAATGTTCAAATTTCTATTTCCTGCTAGAGAAACGTACGATTTAGCTCCTGCGCTGGCATTTAACCACGGCTTCCCTTTGTTAATTGAAGAAAACTTGTTTTGCGACAAATCGATCATTTTAATATGTGGAAAACGAAGCAACTGACCTGGGATATCCCCTGTCAGTTCATTGTTTGCTAAATTCAGCGCTTCAAGTTTGTTAATTTCCGGAATTGTTTGAGGAAATTTGCCCGAAATACTGTTACCAGGAAGAACGAGACTTACTAAATTTGCTGGCAGCATTGGAGGCATTTCGCCAATTAATTTGACCCCAGACACTGACAAAAGTGTTAGCGAAGAAATCGAAAATAAGTCACTTAGATGGCCATGCATCATACCAGGTGTGTTTCGTAGGTCCAGATAATAAAGCTTGTTTAATCTAGAAATGCTTCTTGGAATTTGTCCCTTTAGCCTATTTCCTCCAAGACAGAGTAATCGTAGCTCCGTCATGTTTCCTATGTTGTCGGGCAAACGACCTGTGAACCCATCACCGTGCATGGTACAACCCAGGAAATTCTGTAGATAACTCAGCTTGGCGATATCTTGAGGAATATCTCCTGAGATAGAGGCTGCGTTGAGCACCACGGTGAGAAGTTTGCTCATATTTCCAAACAAAAAGTCCCCAATGCGTCCCCTCAGTCTTGGATTCCCAGGAGTGCACAATGCCATCAAGTTCCGGATCTTCCACAAATTTGAAGGAAGAGAACCATCCAAGTTGTTGTAAGCCAACACGATAGTTTTAACGTATGTGTTGTTGTGGCAGGTGATACCATACCAAGCACAGTGAGTTGTTGTACTATTCCACGCGGTCGTGTTGTACCACTGCTTGCCATTTGTTGCTTCATAAATGTCGAGGAGAACTTCTCTTTCTTGGTTGGGTGTAAAAGTTTTATCGTAGGTGACATTGGGAAACTCGCCATGATTATAAACGCGCTTCAAACAATCATAGCCCTCGTTGGTAACGAAGATGTTCCAATCTAAAACGAAATAATTTTGTATTACTTAATGTTGATCTGTAGCTAGTATAACATTTTTACGGAGATTTAAGAGGGGCACCTGGCATTTTGTTTTCACGAGTGTTAGTAAAACATGAACGTTTCATGAAATCATTCACTTGAATTAAAATGTTAAGATAACAATTCCCGAAAACGCATTGGCGATCATGAAATCGTGCAGTGGACCGTACGAAAGGCGATCTTTTGTCTGGTCATTCTACATGTCATGAACCAATTCTAGGTAGTGTAACGTGCACGTGATGTCCAAGAATGTCATTGAGCTAAAGTACGCTTTGATACAAATTTCCTCTGTATTTTCTCCTTCGATCGAGCAAGCAGCGTCGAAGCCATGTTCTTTCCAAGTTCAAAATATTATTCATTGGTAGTCTGACTTCGATACTAGCTACGCCTTCTTCCATAAAACTGAATTAAGTTGTTTACAAGCTCAGATCAGAAATTAATTCACGATCAAAGACTTGTTAAAAGGTGCTCTTTGAAATATGTTAAATTACAAGAACTCTAGACCTTTGCATAATTAGCTAAAATACTTTCTTGACATCCTAAGCCTCACATTCATGTGAACAAACAGTTGTCTGGAAACATAAGCCATTTATGCAAAGGGTTTACTTGTGAATGCATTGATAATGCGAATGCATGTTTCTACTAACGTGATCAAAGTTATTTATCGGCAAAACGGAGTGCTTGAATTGTCAAGATAAGAACGACCGAAAAAATAATCCAAATTAGAAAGGCAGGCAATTTCATGAAAGGTAGCGTAAATAAGGGTCAAATAAACAAAATATAAGATCATTTTGGTTAAGCAAGTCAAATTACGTTTGATCCGAGTTTAAGGTCAATAAAGTCAAATGGCTGTTGTTTTCTGTGTCGCTACTTTGAGATTTGCTTTAAACCGTGAAATTTTATCGCTATGGTCGGAACTTTGCTGTGAAGCTGCTAATGGGAGGAACGTTAACTGAGTTCGAGAACCTACCACACACGCCCTAATCTTGATCATATTCAGATTCAGATCTTTTATTGAACGAACGAGCACGGAAAATTTCATAGAAACGAAGACTGCGGCCTGTAGACTGCAGACAGCAGACCTGTCAAAACTGGAAGTGCAGAGTGAGGGTAAAAAACACTGCATATCATTTTGCTTCCAATATAAAGAGCTTAAACTGTAAACAGACTAACCTAGGCGTTATTCACGCTAATCGGAGTGTAGTCTGCGCTCTGGTTAGCCTGAATGTCAATCAGGTTAGCCCTAATAATACTTCGATCTTCAGTTTGCAGTCCGCAGTCGGACGGTCTTCGTTTTACACTGACCGATTCAAGAGCAGCACAATGTTGGAATATCTCAGACCTAAAATCGACCGATTAGTGGCCGTCCGGTCGTCTGGGAAGCCCAAAAGGTCACGGGTTATTTTACATGTATTAATAGAAAGTTTGTATTTACTTATACTCTACAGAAAAAAAATTTTTAAATTTGCAAATATTTCTCTCTGTAATATTAACTAATTTTTTGATTTATTTCTGTTATTACCGATCAAAAACTTCGCCGTTTAACTGCAAAACTAGTTTTCTCTGTATACAGATTGATCAGTTGATTGTGTGTCTATAGTCATCAGTGAATCGACAAGGACTGCTTGCAGACAAGAAAAGTGAACGTAGATGTTCGGGTGATTATTTACCATCACGTCTTCAAAGAGATGATCGATGATGCAATAATACAGTTTGTGTTGATCAAGTGATATGGTACCTACAGTAATCAATGAATCATCAAGGACTGTTTTGGAATGTGCACTGCGTTGCGAATGTATTGCTGAGGAAACAGTTAAATTTTAAAAGCGCGGTTATAAGATCTAAGATCTTTCTTGTTTAGTTTTGTCCGTGACCAGACGCAGACCTGCACTCGGCCAATCTGTAATGTTTATTTGGAAAAAGCTGTTGAAATATCAATACATGGAAAATGTTACGAATATTGTTTTCTTTATGATGTGTAAAATATATTCTCTTTGGGTTTTATCGAAGCGTTGGATTTGAAGGGAATATTACGGACGCCATGCGATAAAGGTATAACGTCAGCCATATAATCTGACGTTGCAAGTTTCACTTTCGCTACGTGACAAGTAATATCCTGCCTACTTTGCAAGTTAATTTCGCCAGATGTGTCGGTCATTAACTTATTTGCAATTTTGCGAGTATTTCTTGGGGGGTTAGGAACGGACCATTAGAAAAGTTACGGAGGGGGAGGGGAATTTTCGAGCCGCAGGAATTTTTTTTTCCTTATCAAATT